>CAJVGC010000131.1:0-39150 GCA_910822075.1 Senecio squalidus
GAGAAAAAAGACTAGGACATGTGATAGTATCACTTGGGGCAGTGAAATCTGCAGAAAAAGGGGGTCCAATCGAGTTAAGACAAGTTGCACCACTCGATTTTCATGCAAAAATGAGTCACCAAAGCTGACCAGACACATCCAGCCGTCGGCTGGCTGGATTTAGCCGCCGGCTGAATCCCTGCCAGCTGCTGGATGGTCGGCTTGGCTCGGCAGACTTTTTTCGACCGTTTGGGGAGTTTCGTTCATCGAAAACTCCCGATTCTTTTTGCGTTGAACTTAGAATTGTTCATACTTTGATTTACTTTATATTAGGTTCATTTAATATTATATTTTCACTTTGGATTTCGAGATTCGCACGATTTCGGTAATGGAGTAAACAAGAGCAAAAGTGCGATATCTCGCGAATAAAGGATCCGATAACCTACATATTTGGCATAAACCTTCTAACTTATAATTATGAGGATACTAACTAATTGGCCCTTAGATAAATTAATATTATTACGTCCCGGTGGACGAATCCGCAAATACAGAAAACCCGATACTCGATAACGGCAAAACGTGAGCAAAACAAAGCGAAATACAAGGGTCGAAATCAATTGCGAATAAAATATAAATTATAACGGTAACGTAAGTACTTCAAATTGACGGGACGTCACAGCCTCCCCCAGTTAAAAGAATTTCGTCCTCGAAATATTTCTACAACGGCCTACTCTAACTCGAAGGAAGACGCTAAGGATGTAGCCGTGCAAATATCAAAATCTTAAACGCGTTAGATATGAAACTCTTCGAAAGATGGAATAAAATTGGAGATCAGTAGAATTGAGAGATATCGACTCGAAAACTGTTAACAATAGGAATTACGTTCCGGTCTTGCATAATTTATTCCAAACTAGGCGTAGTTGGCCAAATTACGCGTAGTTCATAATGAACCATGCAATTGCGGAATTAATCCACTAATGTTTAGAAGTTCATGAAATAATTTTTTGAAGAATCTTGAATACAGTTTGGTATTGCACCAATGATTACTAAGTCGAATCAAAAAGACCGATTAAAATCCGGGGTCGAACCTCTCGAAATCGCACTCGTAGGACAACCTCGTCTCATCGAATTCCTTGCAGATAGGAGCTTCCTTCGGTTCCAACGCAAAAGAGGCGTAAAAGAAAACGAAAATACCAGGAAGCTAAAAGGGAAGTGTGCAACACGTCGATAATAAGACTAAGCATCAAATATCAAATAGGATCACTGCAGGTTGAACTTAGATAAGAATTGTGTCCGTACCGGCTGGAGTTTTCTCGGGGCAGTTGGCTCTAATATGCTCTGGAGAACCACATTCATAACATTTTCCTCTCATGGACTTACAAAACCGATCAGTGTGCCCAAGCTTCTTACATTTGCCGCATTCCCAACAAGCTATCTCCCTGGCGTGGTGATTTCCACATCGATCACACTTTGGAGGCCTACCCTGGGCGTTCGTAGCCACCGCTGCATATGCTTATACAACCTGAGGAGCATCCTGCCTCCTTGCTCTCTTCGGCGAGTCCCCATAGCGGTCTCCACCACCCCGTTTCCCTTCGGAGTTTTGCTTAACTACTGTTGGGGCTAGCTCGCCATCACGGACCGCGTTATGGGTTAACGTCGTCGCAATCTCCACCGCGCTCTGAAAAGTGCTTGGTTTGCTGGAAAGAACTCCCTTACGGATTGCTTGGGGTAATCCATGAGTGTAGCGACCTATACGTTTAAGCTCCGGTCGGACCAAGTGCGGCACTAGCTGGGACAGAGCGTGAAAGCGCGAAGTGTACCCCTGGATGTCTGACCCAACCATGGTCAAGTTCCACAACTCATCCTCCAACTTCTGAATCTCAGATTCAGGAACATACTCAATAATCATCAACTCCTTTAGTTGCTCCCAAGTCATCTTGCTGATCTCAGCTCGGCCTCGCACATTCACGATTGAATTCCACCACGTCAGAGCCGTACCTTGAAATACAAACGCAGCAAATCGGACTCGATCCTCGTCCGCACATCCCACAGCATCAAAGATGGATTCTAGCTTCTCCATCCATTGGAGCGTTCCAGTTGCTCCCTCATTGCCCTTATATTCCGGGGCCTTACAGCTCATAAACGTCTTCAAGGTGCAACCAGCGGGTCGAGCTGAGCTCTCTGCTCTACCGGATCCAGTGATCACGACTTCGGGACCCTCATTATTAACAATCGGCTCAGGACCCTCATTATTAACAATCGGCTCGGGATTTCCAGAACCTGAACCACCACCCATTCCTTGGGCTGTGCCCTCCCTCAGTTGAGCTATAAGCTCGGGCATCATTGCCGCCAGCTGTTGAGCAATCATTTGTGCCATGTCAGGAGTCGTATCGCTTCCCGAATTATTCCCTCTCGCATTCGACGTATTAGCTCTTGCGTTCGGATTCGCGGTATTAGCCCTCGCGTTCGGATTCACGGTATTAGCCCTCGTGTTCGCAGTAGCACGTCTCGCGGAACTTCGGGTCGCAACTCTCCTCTTAGGCGCCATCGTCCTAAAATAAAAGAGGAAAAGACTCGATCAGCAAATGTGTGCAACACAAAAACAAGGCCAAATGCCAAAACACAACGCGAAACTAAACACGTATGAAAAATAGTGCACACATTGCAATCAGAGTAAAAAAAAATCGATTTAAAAAGCCTATGGTCATAGTCCAAGTGATTTACTCAATTAAAATCACTCGGTTCGCTATAACCTTTGGCTCTGATACCAACTTCTGTCACACCCCGCTAATAGCGGAAACACGGAATGTTCCAGTTATAATATCAAGAGTCAAGATTACAACAATATAACCGATAAACAAAACATCAAATTAAATAGATCATGCCAAATGTTACAAAATACATCATAAAGTCAAAGGCGATAAGATGCCAAGTACAATACAATTCCAAAAGAAATAAACCAACGGATCGTCATGGAAATTACAATAAGCAATTCAAATTCAAATTTCCCAAAAGCAGCGATCCGAAAATAAACTAAGGCATGATCGACGGAAATCCTCAATTTCCTGCAAAGCGTTAAAACGACATCAACAACATGTTGGTGAATTATTCGCAATTTTAAGTAAAAGTTGACCCATCGACGAGTTTTCAATAAACATCATAATTTCAAAAGTCATATCTTGTTTCTCAACCCTAGCGAGGATACCATGCCTAGATTAGTCATATACCGAAACTGACCACAATTTTATCTTCCAGTCATAGGAGCATCCTATCGAGAATTTCCTACATCCGCTCATAGGAGCATCCTACCGAGAATTTCCTACATCCGCTCATAGGAGCATCCTACCGAGAACCTCCTAACATCCACTCATAGGAGCATCCTACCGAGAATTTCCTAACATCCGTTCATAGGAGCATCCTACCGAGTATTTCCTAACATCCGTTCATAGGAGCATCCTACCGAGTATTTCCTAACATCCGTTCATAGGAGCATCCTACCGAGTATTTACTAACATCCGTTCGTAGGAGCATCCTACCGAGTATTTACTAACATCCGCTCATAGGAGCATCCTACCGAGGATTTCGCTTAACAAGAGTATAAGACACCTAATCTAAGGCAGTCCTATTCTACTAGGCAAACAAGATAATCAAAACAGTCCCGCATACATGCAGACAATTTAAAATACACAGACAGTTTAAAACACGCTTTACAGCCCAAATGTATTTAAGACAAGGGCTACGAATAACTCACAATACAAGCTTCAGCAAATCCCAGATAAACAATCACGGAGCTATAACCCCACCGTCTAAGTGCCCTAAAAAGCAATAATATAGTCTCAGTATCTCTACAAGTATAGTTCGGTTTAGCCTTGTCGGTTAAGATTTAGTTTAATATAACATTCCAACGATTAATAAGTCGAATAAGGATGACGGATTAAGAAGACGATGCTCCGCGCCAGAAAAGTGCCGATCGGCAAGATATCGATGTGACGTCCCGTCAATTTGAGGTACTTGAATTACCGTCATTATTTATATTTTATTCGCAATTGTTTTCGACCCTTGTATTACGCTTTGTTTGCTCACGATTTACTGTTATTGATTATCGGGTTTTCGTATTTACTGGTTTGTCCCTAGGGACGTGAAAATATTATTTTATCTAAGTGCCAATTGGTTAGTATCCTCATAAATATAAGTTAGAAGGTTTATGCCAAATTTGTCGGTTATCGGATCCTTTATCCGCGAGAGATCGTGCTTTTACTCTTGCGTACCCTTTTACCGAAATCGTGCGAATCTCGAAATCAAAAATTGAAATCATAATATTAAATGAACCTAATATAAAGTAAATCAAAGCGGGAACTTTCCTAAGTTCAACGCAAAAAGAATCGGGAACTTTCGGCGAACGAAACTCCTTAACGATCGCGAAAACGAAAATCGAAAGTGCTGGAAATCACCCGGTGCGCAGCACCATGGCATAGGTGCGCAGCACCTCTTGCCAGATTTCACAATTTTACACTTTTGGTCCTTGCCTCGTTTTTGTAATCAACCAACCAATCAAATCTCGACCATGTGCTCTCTTTACTGTCATTTTACCTGCCCAAAGTGTATCATTACACTCTCCTTTTAATTTCTTTTCTTTTTCATTTTTGAAATCAAGAAACACACACAAAAACACCTAGTCCCATTTTCTCTCTAGTTTTTCTCTCTATCAAACCCCATTTCCAGAAGCTTTTCACCATCAAAATCCATTTCTAATCCATATAAAACGTTCTAGACTTCAAGAGAAACAAAGGGGTGTTGTTTATACCGAAAAAGGACCACTTTTGCAAAGGTTTTCGAAGCTCAAATCCGACCAAACTCATCATCCAAGTGTTTCCTTCGGTAGATTTCTTCCTTTTTACTGTTTTTATTCAAATCTTTAATTGCATGTATGATCTAAGCCTTAAAAACGAGTTTTTGTAAGGATTTATACCACTTTGTTTACAAAAACGATTTTTCGTATAAACACTACTTAGATCCATGTTTTTTTGTGGGTAAAAGTTATTTAGAAACTACAAAAAAGATGTTTTATAAGTTATCTACTGGTTGCATGTCGAAATCTTTGAGTTACAAAACGATTTTAGCAAGAAAAACACAAATCGGGAAGAAGGCAGCAGCTAGGTGCGCAGCACCTGTGCCCAGGTGCGCAGCACCGGGCTGCTGACCTCCCGAAAATGTGTCGTTTTACTCGTTTAAAACTTGTATTCACGTTCTGGACTTTTGTCAATAATATTATGGGGCTGAGATGAGTAAAAACAGTAGTAATGGTGACATTTTGTGCATTCAAATCCTTCGTTTTGCTAATTTTTGGCGTTTGTCTTGTGTTTCGGAGGCGGATATTCTCATCGTTGTACCACCGAAGTTGTCATTCCAAATTCTGGTCAAATCAAGCGGAGTTAGCGGTATAACTTGTTACTCTTGTGAATCTTGTGATTTCATTATATGTGTATTATTCGGTTTTAGCCTTGAAAATCGGTTAGGATAAATTATTAGACCAACACTCGTGCGTTTGATCGATTTGGACTAAAGTTAGACAAAATGTTAAAATATAAGTAACCAAAGTATTATGTAAAGCTAAATATGGTATTATGTATTATGTATAATGGTTTAAAATGCATTTGTCGATAAGCGGGAAGTGATTGAATAATTGGACTAATATTTTATGACGCGAAAGCGCCGCCGAAATTTCATCTCACAACTTGTTACGGCATTTAAAACACTTATACGGATAAAGTATATACAAAGTAACATAATTTACAATAACATTGTCTTTGGACTCAAAGACACCAACGCAATCACAAATGTCATAAAAGTACTTAAAACGGACATTTTAAACCTCTTTGCGATACTTTAAACCTCGTCTCAATTTAATCATCGTTTTAAGTCATCGGATTATGTCTTGCGGCAAATTTTATAAAATGGTTTTGAAAGGCTTTTGCTTTAAAACATTTGGTAAGAAGACACTTCAAATTATTCTAAGTGTCAAATTGGACTTTTAAATTGATTTTGACTTTAATAAGTCAACCTAATTGACCTTTGACTTTCCTAAGTCAACATCTTAATTTTTGGTCGACTTAGTGAACATTTATATTAATAATCCTTTCGACTCGGAGTTATCATTTGCTTCCAACGGTCGCTGTTGACGTGAAAGATCGATATCTTGCCGATCGGCCCTTTTCTGGCGCGGAACATCGTCTTCTTAATCCGTCATCCTTATTCGATTTATTAAACGTTGGAATATTATATTAAACTTAATCTTAACCGACAAGGCTAAACCGGACCTAGACTTATAGAGATACTGAGACTATGTTGTTTATTGTTTAAGGCACTTAGGCGGTGGAGTTGTAGCTCTGTGTTTGGTGTACCCGATATTTGTTTGCTGAAGCTTTATCAGTGAGTTATTCGTAGCCCTTGTCTTAAATATTTTTGGGCTGTAAAGCGTATTTTAAATTGTCTGCTTGTATGCGGAATGTTGTTGATTATCTTGTTTGCCTAGTGGATTAGGTCTGCCTTAGATTGTAAGCCATTAGCCCTTGTTGGGGCCCCCTGATACACTTGTTAAGCTTTATGCCCACCGGTTACATATATATAGATCTATATGGGTTATAGACCTAACCCTCACTGCTCGGTAGAATGTTTCTAGGAGCGGATGTTATGGCCGGTTAATTAATTTGTTACCTTTGGTTGGCGACCTCAGGATTTGGGGTTGTACGGTCAGGTTCAGTGTATGATAAGTCTAGGCAAAGTACCTCTCACTATTGGTTGTTGAAAGCAAGATATATCATAGGAAATTAACGTTGTTTTGATGAAAATTGTCGATGGGTCAACTTTTACTTTAAATTTGCGAATAATTCACCAACATGTTGTTGATGTCGTTTTAACGCTTTGCAGGAAATTGAGGATTTCCGTGGATCATGCCATAGTTGTTTTTGGATCGCTTGCTTTTGTGGAATTTGAATTTATCTTGTTTATGTAATTTCCATGACGATCCATTTGTTGATTTCTTTTGAAGTTGTATTGTATTTGGCGTCTTACCGCCCTTGACTTATGATGTATTTTTAACATTTGGCATGATCTATCAAATTTGATGTTTTGTTTATCGGTTTTATTGTTGTAATCCTGACTTTGATATTATAACTGGAACGCTCCGCGTTTCCGCTTCCAAGCGGGGTGTGACAATCGATCTTTCACGTCAACAGCGACCGTTGGAAACAAGTGATAACTCCGAGTCGAATGGAATATTAATACCAATGTTAATTATATTGAGCAAGATTAAAGATGTTGACTTATAAAAGTCAAAGGTCAATTATGTTGACTTATTAAAGTCAAATGTCAATTATATTGACTTATTAAAGTCAAAATAAATTTAAAAGTCCAATTTGACACTTTGAGTAATTTGAAGTGTTTTCATACCAAAATATTTAGAGTAAAATACCTTTCAAAACCATTTATAAAGTTTGTCGTAAAACATATTTTGATGAATTAAAACGATGATCAAATATGTGGCGAAGTTAAATATATCGCAAAAAGGTTGGAAATATCCGTTTTAAGTAATATTATGACATTTTTGATTGCGTAGGCGTCTTTGAGTCCAAAGACAATGTTATTGCATAATATGTTACTTTTGTATACAATATATTTATATAAGTGTTTTAATGTCGTAAAAAGTCGTGAGTTGGAATTTCGGCAGCGCTTCCGCGTCATAAAATATTCATCCAAATTTTCAAACACTTTCCCGCTTAACAACAATTTCACTTTAACCCATTATTCATAATACATACTATAATAATAAGTTTAATACAATACTTTAGTTAGATTATATTTTAACATTTTTGTCCAACTTCAGTCCAATCCAATAAGATACGACGAGTGTTGGTCTAATAATTATCCCTAACCGTTTTCAAGGCTAAAACCGAATTAAGGAATATAAGGAAATCACAAGATTCACAAGAGTAACAAGTTATACCGATAACACTCGCTTGATTTGACAAGGATCTGGATTCAACAACTTCAGTGGTGTAGTGATGAGAATACCCGCCTCCAAAACACAAGACAACCACCGAAAATTAGCAAAACGAAAGATTTGAACGGACAGACTGATCCAGCCGCCGGCTGAGATAATCCAGCCGTCGGCTGAGATAATCCAGCCGTCGGCTGGAGGCTGACAGACAGCTCCGGATTTTTGTTATTTTATCGTTTTTAAGCGTTTTCAAGAGTATTTTCGGTAGATTTCGACATGCAACTTAAAAACCTTTAATAATATCCATTTATTTCTTCAAATAACATCTTTTTATATCAAGATCTTTAGGTAAAATTCATAAAACTTATGTTTTTAGATAAATCCACCATAAAACTTTTATAAAAAACCATTATTTGATCTTTGATGATGCATGCATGTAATAAAATGTTAAGATGTAAATAAAATAAATGGAAGAAAGTTATTATACCCCAAGAATAATGATAAGATGATGATCTAGCTTGATTGATGAAGATTAAACCGGAAAAATGATGAACACCAAAGAAGTTAACCGTGAGAATCACCTCCTCTTGCTCCTTTTGATGAACACAACCGATTACTTTGATGTTTGGGGTGTTTTATTGGTGAATAATGGCTAGGATTTACAGCCACAAAAGAAGAAAATGAAGAACAAGTAGAGAGAGTTAGAGAGAAAACACACTTTTGTGTGTGTGTTTGATTGCAAAAATGAGAGAAAAAGACTAGGACATGTGATAGTATCACTTGGGGAAGTGAAATCTGCAGAAAAGGGGGTCCAATCGAGTTAAGACAAGTTGCACCACTCGATTTTCATGCAAAAATGAGTCACCAAAGCTGACCAGACACATCCAGCCGTCGGCTGGCTGGATTCAGCCGCCGGCTGAATGTCACACCCCGCCAAAGCGGAAACACGGAATGTGAAGAGCAATAGCATTCGATACACAAGTTTATAATTCCACACCAAATTATATTAAAAGAAACATAGCTTCAAAGGTTTACAAATGTTTAAAGCATCATTTGCATATCCGAAATACAAGTTAAGTGATCATAGCCAAGCCACCCGAACCCTTTCCCATTCTTGAAGTCATCAGCCCAAAGCATAAAGTCATCAGCAAGCTTAACCGTAACCTGAAAATACGAGTCAAGTGTTAACTACGGGAGACGTAGTTAGTGAGCTACAAAGTTTTAAGTAATCAAAGCGTTGACGCATAGCAATGCGTAAAGTATAAGTAAATCAAGTTTCGACGCATAGCAATGCGTAAAAATATAGCATTCATGTAGTTGTCGCATAAGCATGCGAAAAGTATAGTATTCAAAAGTAGTCGCATAACCATGCGTAAAGTATAGCTTTCAAAAGATTGACGCATAGCAATGCGTAGTTTAGTTTTCGTGTTCGTAGGCATTGACCACATAGCGCGACTATGTGACAATCCTAGTATTGCCCAATGATCGTTGCTAAGCCTAAAGCCTACCCATTTAGTATTATGCACCATCGTTATAGGTCGTTGTGGTGAGGGTCAATCTACCCTAATAGCGCTATCCATATCTACTAACGGTCCTTTCCAAAGGGATTAATAGCAACTAATGTCCTTGGTAGTTTTCGGGAATTTTCAATGGTTTCTCACGTCCATGTTGTACAAAGTCCGCAACATGACGATCGATTGTTTTAGTCATTGGCAAATATAGCTTTCGTGTCCTCGACATTGTTGGCAAAACCCTCAACAATGCCGGCAAAATAGTTATTCGTTTTAGTATTCAAAATATCAAAGCATTTCATAGTAGCATTCAAAATACATAAGTGTTTTCGTAATAGCATTGAGTATCACATCGTTTTCATAAAAGTATTCAAGTATCAAAGCGTTTCATAACAGTTTTCGTGTAACAAAGCGTTTCACAATAGTTTTCGTGTAACAAAGCGTTTCACAATAGTTTTCGTGTAACAAAGCGTTTCACAATAGTTTTCGAGTATCAAATAGTTTTCGTTTAGCATTCAAGTAGTAAAGCGTTTTTCAGCTTAAATATAGTTAAGCCTAAGACTCGCATTTCACCCCAAAAAGTATTAAAAGCGTTTAAAAGAGTAGGGGTTTGTAACTCACTGTTTGCGAAGATCGTAGCGTGCTCGGAAAAGCTCCAAAGGTGCTCGGAATCACCGGAATCCTATTTTATACCAAGTTTTCGCGTAAGTATTATTACTTGTTAACTTTTATACTCGTTAGTCAACGATTTGTTTATTGTTTAAGTGTTATAATTAGTTTTTACAAAAATCGGGCAGCGCTTCCGCACTATAGTTTCTAAATCCAAATTTTCAACACTTTCCAGCTTACAATTTTTATAACACTTATTAAGCTAATTCACCAAGTTCAATCTAAATGTAATATGTCAAATAAGTCATCCCAAACACAAGTATTTGTTTATTACAATAGCTTTTATTCAGATTCGAGATAACAAGTTCAAAGTGGCGATTTTTATCAAGTTAACAACGATTTTTGGAGCTGCCAGTAGCTCGGTGCTTAGCACCTGCTTCATGGTGCGCAGCATCTGCTCGGTGCTTAGCACCTGTTAGCAGGTGCGCAGCACCTGCTTGCTGGTCTTCTCCAAAAATCATTTTTGGTGGTTAAATCGGTTATCTTGATGGTAGATTTCGACATGCAATTGATATAAACCTTATTAATCATCATTTTCTCAGTTTATATGTAACTTTTATCAATAAATTTGAAGATCTAAGCATCATCAATTAAAAACCCGTTTTTGTATAAAAATGGTCATAAAACTTCATCAAAACTTGATTTTAGAGCTTGGATCATACATGCAATTGGTTATAATAGTAATATAAGTAAAAAGGAAGAGTTTCTACCGAATGAAAGTGTTTAGATGATGGTCTAGGCGGATTTAGAGCTCCAAAAGTGTAGAAAACGTTTTGTAATCGAAATAGCTTTGATCCCCTTTCTTCCTTTGCTTGTTTGAATGATTTTTGATGGTGAAAGGATTGGTTTATGTGGCTGTATTTTCTGGAAATGAAAGAGTTCTTTGAGAGAGAATGGAGAGAAAAAGGGAGTGAAGGTGTGATTGTGTGTTTTTAGTGTGTGTTTGTGTTTTATAAAAATGAGAAGGAAATAAAAGAAAATGATGGTATAGGGGGTCTATATTCTGCCAAAAACTCAGTAATAATGTGTAAAAATCGTGTTTGGTTGGTTGGATTTATTATAAAAACGAGATAAGGACTAAAAATGTAATTATTGTGAATCTGTCATCCGGTGTTGCGCACCAAGAAGCAGGTGCTGCGCACCGGGCTAAAAATCAGATTTTATCTGATTTTTGTTTTTACGTTTTTGCTTCGTTGGACCTTTTTGTTAACTGAAAGTTCTTAATTATGATACGTTATGAACTTAGGAAAGTTCCTTAGTTGTTTTCTTGGTATTTAGAGTTCAATTGTTGGTTTGATTCCGATTCCGATTCCGTTTCCGAGACACGCACATTTAAAGTTTAAGTAACGTAAACCTACGTTAAAAGTTTTGTGTGAGTTACATCGAGCTTAGCTTAAAGAGTTGTGTCTACGTAACCACGTAACACATAAAGTTAGTTATAGCAAGTAGCAAGTATAGCGTATCGAGGTTAAAAGTTAGCGTTCTCGAACTGAGTTTCGACGGTTGTCACATTCTCCCCACGTTGAAAGAATTTCGTCCCGAAATTTCAACTTGTAGTATTCGTTGTGGGAGAAGTGAAGAGATGAGGATACTTAAGGGTCATCTGATCCTCTCGTTCCCAGGTATATTCGGGGCCTCGTTTAGCATTCCATCGCACCCTCACTATGGGGATTTTACTGTGTCTTAAATTCTTAGTTTCGCGTTCTATGATTTCAATCGGTTCCTCGATAAATTGGAGCTTTTCGTCTAGTTGTACTTCTTCTAAAGGTGTGATAAGTGTTTCGTTCGAGGAGTACTTTTCAGTATCGACACATGAAAAGTGTTATGTATGTTATCGTGCTCTTGTGGTAGTTCCCAATGACACGCAACTGGACCTACTCCTTCGAGTACCTCAAATGGTCCTACGTATCTGGGGTTAAGTTTTCTAGTGTTTTTCCGCGGCGTATTGCACCTTTCCAAGGTGACACCTTAAGAATTTCTTTGTCATTGATTTGAGATTCCAAGTCTTTCCTACGCATCCCAGCGTAACTCTTTTGACGATTTCTAGTAGTCTTAGTCGTTCCTTTATCGTTGTGATCTATCGATCGATTCTTGCACCACATCCGTGCTAATTAGTTGTCGATCTCTTGGGTCCAACCACACAGTGGAGATTCGCATTTCGTTTCGTAAAGAGCTTAAAAGGCGCACACTTGATACTAGCGCAATACTATTGCTATAGGAGAATCCCGTTAGTGGTATATGATTATCCTGACTTCCTCCGAAGTCGATAACACATGCTTTTAGCATATCACCTAAGATTTGTATTGTAAGTTCGCTTTGACCATCGGTCCGTGGATAGTAAGCCGTGTTTAAATATAATCGTGTGCCAGAAGATTCTTGGAATGCCTTCCAGAATCTGAAAGTGAAGCGAGTATTTCTGTCCGAGATAATTGACGTGGGTATTTCGTGACGAGTCATTCCCTTGTTGATGTATATTTGGACAAGTTTTTCCACGTTAAAACTTTCCTCGATGGGAATAAAGTATGCTGACTTCGTTAGTCGATCTACTACAACCTAGATCATGTCGTTACCCTTTGATTTTCGAGGTGACTTTGTGACCGTCCATTGTGATTTGTTCCCATTTCCACTCGGGAATTTCGGGTTGCTGTAGTAATCCGGATGGCTTTTGATATTCGGCCTTCACTTTCGCACAAGTGAGGCATTTCTCTACGTATAAGGCAACGTCTCTTTTCGTTCCAGGCCACCAATAATGTTCCTTGAGGTCCTTATGCATCTTGCTTTTCCCGGGATGAATGGAATATCGTGTTCGGTGTGCTTCATCCATAATGGTCTTTCTCAATTCGTTGGTCGTAGGAATCCAGGCTCGATCCCTAAATTAGTAGACATCATCTCTCTTCTTTACAAATCCTTGTTGTGTTTGTGCAAAGTTTCGACCTTTATGTTATCTGCTCTCAAAGCCTCATGCTGGGCACTTCCTATGCGCGTTCTCAAATCGGGTTTAAGGTAAATTCCTAATGCACGTACTCGAGTCGTCAGTTGCCTCTCCTTCCTACTCAGGGCATCTGCTACGACGTTTGCTTTGCCAGGGTGGTACTTAATATCGCAGTCGTAGTCGCTAAGGAGTTCCAACCATCTCCTTTGCCTCATATTGAGTAGCTTCTGATCTAGTATATGTTGCAGACTCCTATGGTCAGTGAATACCGTGCATTTGGTTCCGTGAAGATAATGTCTCCAGATTTTTAAGGGCAAAAATTAACGCTCCTAATTATAGGTCGCGAGTAGCGTAATTGAATTCGCGTTTCTTGAGTTGTCGCGATGCGTGTGACGTCCCGTCTATTTGAGGTACTTGAGTTACCGTCATTATTCTAATATTATTCGCAATTGATTTCGACCCTTGTGTTACGCTTTGTTTTGCTCGCGAATTACTGTTATTGATTATCGGGTTCTCGTATTTACTGATTTGTCCCTCGAGACGTGATAATATTATTTTATCTAAGTGCCAATTAGTTAGTATCCTCATAAATATAAGTTAGAAGGTTGATGCCAAATTTGTCGGTTATCGGATCCTTTATCCGCGAATTATCGCACTTTTACTCTTGTTTACTCTTTTACCGAAATCATGCGAATCTCGAAATCGAAAGTGAAAATATAAAATTAAATGAACCTAATATAAGGTAAATCAAAGTGTGAACTTTCCTAAGTTCAACGCAAAAAGAATCGGGAACTTTCGGCGAACGAAACTCCTTAACGATCGCGTAAACGAAAAAGCAAGAAGTCTGAATTTTTGGTCGGTGCTTAGCACCTACCAAGTAGGTGCGCAGCACCTACCTTGCTGGACGGATTTTTGTCTTTTGTGTGACTCATTTTTGCATGTAAAACGATTGGGGACACTTGGCATGACCCCATTCGACCCCCAAACTGCAGAGATGCCTGTTCCAAGGTGATATTATCACCTATACTCCTTTTTCCTTTCATTTTTCTAATCACAAACACACACACAAGTGTGTATCCTCTCTCAAACACCCCTTTTGTTCTTCATTTCCCCCATTGTTGCTGTGATTTTCCAGCCATATTTCACCATTAAAACATCATAAACATCACACAAATCAAGTTTATTCATCATGAGGAGCATGGAGTGGTGATTATCCGGGTTATTTCTTGAAGTTCTTCATCATTTTCGGGTTTAATCTTCTTCCTCAATCAAGCTAGATCATCATCTTATCATTTTCTTGCGGTATAATAACTTTCTTCCACTGATTTTAATTACATTTTTATCATTTTATAAATTGCATGTATGATCTAAGTCATAAAAATGAGTTTTTGTAAGGATTTATATCACTTTGTTTACAAAAACGATTTTTATATAAACACTACTTAGATCTATGTTTTTGTGGGTAAAAGTTATTTAGAAACCATAAAAATGATGTTTTATAAGTTATTTACTGGTTGCATGTCGAGATCTTTGAGTTACAAAACGATTTTAGCAAAAAAAAACACGAATCGGGAAAATGGCAGCAGCCAGGTGCGCAGCACCTGTGCCCAGGTGCGCAGCACCGGGCTGCTGACCTCCCGAAAATGTGTCGTTCACTCGTTTAAAACTTGTTTCCACGTTCTGGACTTTTGTCAATAATATTATGGGGCTGAGATGAGTAAAAACAGTAATAATGGTGACATTTTGAACATTCAAATCCTTCGTATTACTAATCTTTGGCGTTGTTGTGTTTCGGAGGCGGATTTTCTCATCGTTGAACCACCGAAGTTGTCATTCCAAATTCTGGTCAAATCAAGCGGAGTTAGCGGTATAACTTGTTACTCTTGTGAATCTTGTGATTTCATTATATGTGTATTATTCGGTTTTAGCCTTGAAAATCGGTTAGGATAAATTATTAGACCAACACTCGTGCGTTTGATCGATTTGGACAAAATGTTAAAATATAAGTAACCAAGGTATTATGTAAAGCTAAATATGGTATTATGTATTATGTATGATGGTTTAAAATGCATTGTTGATAAGCGGGAAAGTGATTGAATAAATGGACTAATATTTTATGACGCGGAAGCTCTGCCGAAATTTCATCTCACAACTTCTTTACGACTTAAAACACTTATGTAAATAAATTGTATACCAAAGTAACATATTATACAAAAACATTGTCCTTGGACTCAAAGACACCAACGCAATCTCGAATGACATAATGTTACTTAAATGGACATTTTAAACCTTTGCGATACTTTAAACTTCGTCTCAATTTAATCATTGTTTTAAGTCATCAAATTATGTCTTGCGGCAAATTTTATAAATGGTTTTGAAAGGGATTTTACTCAAAACATTTTGGTATGAAAACACTTCAAATTATTCAAAGTGTCAAATTGGACTTTTAAATTGATTTTGACTTTAATAAGTCAACTTAATTGACATTTGACTTTCATAACTCAACATAATTGACCCTTGACTTTCATAAGTTAACATCTTAACTTTTGGACGACTTAATGAACATTTACATTAATAATCCTTTCGACTCGGAGTTATCATTTGCTTCCAACGGTCGCTGTTGACGTGAAAGATCGATATCTTACCGATCGGCCCTTTTCTGGCGCGGAACATCGTCTTCTTAATCCGTCATCCTTATTCGATTTATTAAACGTTGGAATATTATATTAAACGTAATCTTAACCGACAAGGCTAAACCGGACCTAGACTTATATGGATACTGAGACCATGTTGTTTATTGTTTAAGGCACTTAGGCGGTGGAGTTGTAGCTCTGTGTTTGGTGTACCCGATATTTGTTTGCTGAAGCTTATCCGTGAGTTATTCGTAGCCCTTGTCTTAAATATTTTTGGGCTGTAAAGCGTATTTTATAAAATTGTCTGCTTGTATGCGGGACTTTGTTGATTATCTTGTTTACCTAGTTGAATAGGTCTGCTTTAGATTAGGAGTCTTATTTGCCTTGGTGGCACCCCTAATACACTCGTTAAGCTTTATGCCCAACGGTTTCATATTTATAGCTATATGGGTTATTATACCTAACCCTCATCGCTCGGTAGGATGCTCCTATGAGTGGATGTTATGACCGGTATATTATTCGATTACCTTTGGATTGACTCGCCTTAGAAGAGGGGACTTTATTGTGTGGTAAGGATCGAGGTGTATGACTAATCTAAGCATGGTATCCTCACTAGGGTTGAAAACAAGATACAATACAATATGATGATTATGTTACGATTTGAAAGATGATTTTGTTATTTATCGAAACTTGTCGATGGGTCAACTTTTACTTATAAATTGCGAATAATTCACCAACATGTTGTTGATGTCGTTTTAACGCTTTGCAGGAAATTGAGGATTTCCGTGATCATGCCATAGTTTATTTTTGGATCGCTTGCTTTTGGGGAATTTGAACTTAAATTGTTTATTGTAATTTCCATGACGATCCTTTTGTTGATTTCTTTTGGAATTGTATTCGTACTTGGCGTCTCATCGCCTTGACTTATTGATGTATTTTGTAACATTTGGCATGATCAATTTAATTTAATGTTTTGTTTATCGGTTATGTGGTTGTAACCCTGACTTTGATATTATAACTGGAACGCCCTGCGTTTCCGCTTCCAAGCGGGGTGTGACAGAAGTTGGTATCAGAGCCAAAGGTTATAGCGAACCGAGTGATTTTAACTGAGTAAATCACTTGGACTATGACCATAGGCTTTTTGAATCGATTTTCTCTGATTGCAATGTGTGCACTATTTTTCATACGTGTTTAATTCGCGTTGATTTTGTGGCGTTTGGCCTTGTTTTTGCACACATTTGCTGATCGAATTTCTTTCCTTTTATTTTAGGACGATGGCGCCTAAGAGGAGAGTTGCGACACGAAGTTCGGCTAGACGTACTACTGCGAACGCGAGGGCTAATACCGCGAGTCAGACTGCGAGAGCGAATACGTCGAATGCGAGAAGGAACAACGTGGAAAATGAATCGAATCCTGACATGGCTCAGATGATTGCCCAACAGTTAGCGGCGATGATGCCCGAGCTTGTAGCTCAACTGAGGGAGGGCACGACCCAAGGAACTGGTGGTGGTTCGGGCTCTGGAAATCCCGAGCCGGTTGTCAACAATGAGGGTCCTGAGCCGATTGTTAATAAGGAGGGTCCCGAAGTCGTGATCACTGGATCGGGTAGAGCCGAGGGCTCAGCTCGTCGTGCTGAATGCACAATGAAGACCTTTATGAGCTGCAAGGCCCCGGAGTACCGCGGCAATGAGGGAGCGACTGGCACGCTTCAGTGGATGGAGAAACTAGAATCTATTTTCGATGCTATCGATTGTGCGGACAAAGATAGAGTCCGATTTGCTACGTTTGTTTTCCAAGGAACGGCTCTGACATGGTGGAACTCGGTCGTGAATGTGAGAGGCCGAGCGGCGATTAAGGCCATGACTTGGGAGCAATTGAAGGAATTAATGATTATCGAGTATGTACCTGAATCCGAAATTCAGAAGTTGGAAGATGAACTGTGGAACTTGACCATGGTTGGGTCAGACATTCAGGGGTACACAACGCGTTTTCACGCTTTGTCCCAACTGGTTCCACACTTGGTTCGACCGGAGCTCAAACGAATCGGTCGCTACACTCACGGATTACCCCCAGCAATCCGTAAGAGTGTCCTATCCAGCAAACCGAGCACGTTTCAGAGTGCGGTTGAGATTGCGATTACCTTGACTCAGAATGCAGTCCGAGATGGTGAGTTACCCCCGATGATAGTGAAGCAAAACTCCGGAACCAAACGGGGTGGTGGAAACCGTTATGATGACTCGAGGAAGAAGTCGAGGAGGCAGGATGCTCCTCAGAGGGTGCAGGCATTCGCTGCAGTGGCTCCAGGTCCCCAGAACAGGCATCCGAAATGTGATCGGTGTGGTAATCACCACTCCAGAGAGATTGCTTGCTGGGAATGCAAAAAGTGTAAGAAGTTGGGCCACACTGATAGGTTCTGCAAGACCATGAGGGGTAAGTGTTATGAATGTGGTTCTCCTGATCATCATAAGGACAGATGTCCTAAGTTAGCTGCAGCTGGTAATGCTCCTCGAGGTAGGGCGTTTGTTGTGGGAGCCAAGGAGGCTCAGCAGGATCCACACGTCGTTACGGGTACGTTTCTTGTCTGTGGTCGACCTGCGTTTATCTTATTTGATTCTGGTGCGGATAGAAGTTTTATATCTGATGAGTTTAGGACTATGATTGCCTCTAAGTCTATACCTTTAGTACCTTCCTTTGAGATAGAATTGGCTGATGGCGAATTTTTGCATGCGACTGAGTTACTTTCCGACTGTAGTGTTAGTTTCGACGACCACTCTTTTCCTATCGACTTAATTCCGATTAGGTTAGGTAGTTTCGACGTAATTATCGGCATGGATTGGTTAGAGACGCATCGTGCGGAGATCGTATGCTTCGAGAAGATGATCCGTATTCCGTTACCGCATGGAGAGCCGCTATTAGTTCAAGGGAATAAGGCAGGGAAGCGTCTTAAGATCGTCTCGTCTATGAAAGTCCGGGAGTACATCAAACGGGACTGTTCACTCTTTCTTGCACATCTTGTGAAGAAGGATAACACTGAGAAGCTGGAGGAGAAGCCAGTAGTGTGTGATTTCCCCGACGTATTCCCAGAGGATTTACCTGGTTTACCGCCTAGACGTGAGGTAGAGTTTAGGATCGACTTAGTTCCCGGAGCAGCGCCAGTGGCGAAGGCTCCTTATCGGTTAGCACCTTCGGAGATGTTAGAGCTTTCTAAGCAGATCCAGGAGTTAGTGGACAAAGGCTTTGTAAGGCCAAGTTTCTCTCCGTGGGGCGCGCCGGTACTCTTTGTGAAGAAGAAGGATGGTTCGATGAGATTGTGTATAGATTACCGAGAGCTGAACAAGCTGACAGTAAAGAACCGCTATCCTTTGCCCCGTATAGACGACTTGTTCGATCAACTTCATGGTTCATGTTTCTTTTCTAAGATTGACTTGCGATCCGGTTACCATCAGTTGAGAGTGCTAGAGGAGGACGTTCCGAAGACTGCTTTTCGGACGCGATACGGTCATTATGAGTTTTTAGTTATGCCATTCGGTCTCACGAATGCGCCTGCAGCATTTATGGAAATGATGAACCGTATCTGCCGTCCTTACCTCGATAAGTTCGTGATAGTATTCATCGACGACATTCTTGTTTATTCTCGTAGCCGTGAGGAACACGAGGAACACTTGAGAATAGTGTTGGAGTTGCTCAGGAAGGAGCAGCTTTACGCTAAGTTCTCGAAGTGTGAGTTTTGGTTAACTGAGGTCCAATTTCTTGGCCATGTGGTTAGCAAGGAAGGCATCCACGTTGACCCTGCCAAGATTAAGGCCGTCAGAGATTGGGTTGCTCCTAAAACACCCACCGATATCCGTTCATTTCTGGGTCTAGCAGGTTATTACCGTCGCTTTATCGAGAATTTTTCGAAGATAGCTTCGCCGATGACGAAGTTGACCCAGAAGAACGAGGAGTTTATTTGGGGTGCCGAGCAGGAAGAAGCTTTTCAGTTATTAAAGAAGCGGTTGTGTGATGCTCCTATCTTGAGTCTTCCCGAGGGTACCGAAAATTTTGTGGTTTATTGCGATGCTTCGCATAAGGGACTCGGGTGCGTGCTGATGCAGAACGGAAAGGTCATTGCCTATGCCTCTCGTCAGTTAAAGATTCATGAGAAGAACTACACAACCCATGATTTGGAATTAGGCGCGGTTGTTTTTGCTTTGAAGATTTGGCGCCATTACCTGTACGGTACTAAGTGTACTGTGTTTACCGATCATAAGTCGTTACAGCACATCTTTGACCAAAAGATGTTGAATATGAGGCAACGCCGATGGGTGGAATTGCTTAACGATTATGATTGTGAGATTCGTTATCATCCGGGAAAGGCTAATGTAGTAGCCGATGCTTTAAGTCGCAAGGAATCGGTTAAGCCGGTGAGAATTCGAGCTATGATGGTTTCTATTCAGTCGAGTTTGAAAACTCGTATTATTCAGGCTCAGCAGGAGGCTCTCACCGAGGATCGTCTGAAGGATGAAGGATTATTTGGTTTGGCACGTCAGTTGGAGCCGAAAGACGACGGGGTTATGTATTTCTTGGATCGCATTTGGGTTCCCGTCGGTCTTAGGCAGTTAATTTTGGATGAAGGTCACAAGTCGAATTACTCTGTTCATCCCGGAGCGGATAAGATGTACCACGACTTGAAAGATTTTTATTGGTGGCCCGGCATGAAGAGGGCGATTGCCGAGTATGTGGGCAAATGTTTGACCTGTTCTAAGGTTAAGGCTCAGAATCAGAAGCCTTCTGGCCTTCTTCAACAGCCGGAAATCCCACAGTGGAAGTGGGAAAATATTACGATGGATTTTGTTACGAAGCTTCCTCGATCTTCAGGAGGTTATGATGCTATTTGGGTCATTGTTGACCGACTGACTAAGTCAGCGCATTTTCTGCCTATTCGAGAAGATTACCGAATAGAGAAGTTGTCTAGATTATATATTGACGAGATCGTGGCCAGGCATGGAATTCCTGTATCTGTTATTTCTGATCGCGACGCGCGTTTTACTTCGAGGTTCTGGCAGACGCTACAGCGAGCTTTAGGCACGAGATTAGATATGAGTACGGCTTATCACCCTCAGACCGATGGACAGAGTGAGCGCACGATTCAGACGCTAGAAGATATGCTACGCGCGTGTGTTTTAGATTTTGGCGGGAGTTGGGATAGACATTTACCGTTGGTCGAGTTTTCGTACAACAATAGTTACCACTCCAGTATTAATTGCGCGCCCTTTGAAGCTCTTTACGGTCGTAAGTGTAGGTCTCCACTCTGTTGGGCTGAGATTGGTGATAGTCAGATTACGGGTCCCGAGTTGATCCAGGAAACGACTGATAAGATCTTTAGGATCAAGGATCGACTAGTAGCCGCGAGAGATCGTCAGAAGAAGTACGCGGATTTGCGTCGTAAGCCTTTGGAATTCAAGGTCGGCGATATGGTATTGTTGAAGGTTTCTCCTTGGAAGGGCGTGTTTCGTTTTGAGAAGCGCAGCAAGTTAAGTCCACGTTTTACGGGTCCGTTTAAGATTTTGTCTCGTGTTGGACCGGTGGCTTACCGTATTGAGTTGCCACCTGAGTTGAGCGGTGTGCACAACGTGTTTCATGTATCGCATCTCAAGAAGTGTCTTGCTGACGAGTCATTGATTGTCCCTTTGGAGAAGCTAAGTTTGGATGAATCGCTTCACGTAATAGAGGAGCCGGTAGAAATCGTTGACCGAGAGGTCAAGCGTTTGCGGCGGAGTCGGATTCCTATTGTTAAGGTCCGATGGAACTCTAAGTATGGAGCTGAGTTTACGTGGGAACGGGAAGATGAAATGCAGCGGAAATATCCCCACCTCTTTACTAGTAGCGATGCTCAATAGTAATTTCGAGGACGAAATTCTTTTAACTGGGGGAGGCTGTGACGTCCCGTCTATTTGAGGTACTTGAGTTACCGTCATTATTCTAATATTATTCGCAATTGATTTCGACCCTTGTGTTACGCTTTGTTTTGCTCGCGAATTACTGTTATTGATTATCGGGTTCTCGTATTTACTGATTTGTCCCTCGAGACGTGATAATATTATTTTATCTAAGTGCCAATTAGTTAGTATCCTCATAAATATAAGTTAGAAGGTTGATGCCAAATTTGTCGGTTATCGGATCCTTTATCCGCGAATTATCGCACTTTTACTCTTGTTTACTCTTTTACCGAAATCATGCGAATCTCGAAATCGAAAGTGAAAATATAAAATTAAATGAACCTAATATAAGGTAAATCAAAGTGTGAACTTTCCTAAGTTCAACGCAAAAAGAATCGGGAACTTTCGGCGAACGAAACTCCTTAACGATCGCGTAAACGAAAAAGCAAGAAGTCTGAATTTTTGGTCGGTGCTTAGCACCTACCAAGTAGGTGCGCAGCACCTACCTTGCTGGACGGATTTTTGTCTTTTGTGTGACTCATTTTTGCATGTAAAACGATTGGGGACACTTGGCATGACCCCATTCGACCCCCAAACTGCAGAGATGCCTGTTCCAAGGTGATATTATCACCTATACTCCTTTTTCCTTTCATTTTTCTAATCACAAACACACACACAAGTGTGTATCCTCTCTCAAACACCCCTTTTGTTCTTCATTTCCCCCATTGTTGCTGTGATTTTCCAGCCATATTTCACCATTAAAACATCATAAACATCACACAAATCAAGTTTATTCATCATGAGGAGCATGGAGTGGTGATTATCCGGGTTATTTCTTGAAGTTCTTCATCATTTTCGGGTTTAATCTTCTTCCTCAATCAAGCTAGATCATCATCTTATCATTTTCTTGCGGTATAATAACTTTCTTCCACTGATTTTAATTACATTTTTATCATTTTATAAATTGCATGTATGATCTAAGTCATAAAAATGAGTTTTTGTAAGGATTTATATCACTTTGTTTACAAAAACGATTTTTATATAAACACTACTTAGATCTATGTTTTTGTGGGTAAAAGTTATTTAGAAACCATAAAAATGATGTTTTATAAGTTATTTACTGGTTGCATGTCGAGATCTTTGAGTTACAAAACGATTTTAGCAAAAAAAAACACGAATCGGGAAAATGGCAGCAGCCAGGTGCGCAGCACCGGGCTGCTGACCTCCCGAAAATGTGTCGTTCACTCGTTTAAAACTTGTTTCCACGTTCTGGACTTTTGTCAATAATATTATGGGGCTGAGATGAGTAAAAACAGTAATAATGGTGACATTTTGAACATTCAAATCCTTCGTATTACTAATCTTTGGCGTTGTTGTGTTTCGGAGGCGGATTTTCTCATCGTTGAACCACCGAAGTTGTCATTCCAAATTCTGGTCAAATCAAGCGGAGTTAGCGGTATAACTTGTTACTCTTGTGAATCTTGTGATTTCATTATATGTGTATTATTCGGTTTTAGCCTTGAAAATCGGTTAGGATAAATTATTAGACCAACACTCGTGCGTTTGATCGATTTGGACAAAATGTTAAAATATAAGTAACCAAGGTATTATGTAAAGCTAAATATGGTATTATGTATTATGTATGATGGTTTAAAATGCATTGTTGATAAGCGGGAAAGTGATTGAATAAATGGACTAATATTTTATGACGCGGAAGCTCTGCCGAAATTTCATCTCACAACTTCTTTACGACTTAAAACACTTATGTAAATAAATTGTATACCAAAGTAACATATTATACAAAAACATTGTCTTGGACTCAAAGACACCAACGCAATCTCGAATGACATAATGTTACTTAAATGGACATTTTAAACCCTTTGCGATACTTTAAACTTCGTCTCAATTTAATCATTGTTTTAAGTCATCAAATTATGTTTTGCGGCCAATTTTATAAATGGTTTTGAAAGGGATTTTACTCAAAACATTTTGGTATGAAAACACTTCAAATTATTCAAAGTGTCAAATTGGACTTTTAAATTGATTTTGACTTTAATAAGTCAACTTAATTGACATTTGACTTTCATAAGTCAACATAATTGACCCTTGACTTTCATAAGTTAACATCTTAACTTTTGGACGACTTAATGAACATTTACATTAATAATCCTTTCGACTCGGAGTTATCATTTGCTTCCAACGGTCGCTGTTGACGTGAAAGATCGATATCTTACCGATCGGCCCTTTTCTGGCGCGGAACATCGTCTTCTTAATCCGTCATCCTTATTCGATTTATTAAACGTTGGAATATTATATTAAACGTAATCTTAACCGACAAGGCTAAACCGGACCTAGACTTATATGGATACTGAGACCATGTTGTTTATTGTTTAAGGCACTTAGGCGGTGGAGTTGTAGCTCTGTGTTTGGTGTACCCGATATTTGTTTGCTGAAGCTTATCCGTGAGTTATTCGTAGCCCTTGTCTTAAATATTTTTGGGCTGTAAAGCGTATTTTATAAAATTGTCTGCTTGTATGCGGGACTTTGTTGATTATCTTGTTTACCTAGTTGAATAGGTCTGCTTTAGATTAGGAGTCTTATTTGCCTTGGTGGCACCCCTAATACACTCGTTAAGCTTTATGCCCAACGGTTTCATATTTATAGCTATATGGGTTATTATACCTAACCCTCATCGCTCGGTAGGATGCTCCTATGAGTGGATGTTATGACCGGTATATTATTCGATTACCTTTGGATTGACTCGCCTTAGAAGAGGGGACTTTATTGTGTGGTAAGGATCGAGGTGTATGACTAATCTAAGCATGGTATCCTCACTAGGGTTGAAAACAAGATACAATACAATATGATGATTATGTTACGATTTGAAAGATGATTTTGTTATTTATCGAAACTTGTCGATGGGTCAACTTTTACTTATAAATTGCGAATAATTCACCAACATGTTGTTGATGTCGTTTTAACGCTTTGCAGGAAATTGAGGATTTCCGTGATCATGCCATAGTTTATTTTTGGATCGCTTGCTTTTGGGGAATTTGAACTTAAATTGTTTATTGTAATTTCCATGACGATCCTTTTGTTGATTTCTTTTGGAATTGTATTCGTACTTGGCGTCTCATCGCCTTGACTTATTGATGTATTTTGTAACATTTGGCATGATCAATTTAATTTAATGTTTTGTTTATCGGTTATGTGGTTGTAACCCTGACTTTGATATTATAACTGGAACGCCCTGCGTTTCCGCTTCCAAGCGGGGTGTGACAATGCGTATGCTATGACCTTATTTTGTTGCATCAATACATAACCTACTCCTAGGTTAGATGCGTCACAATACACTATAAAGTCTTCGTTTCCCTCAGGAAGAATTAGAATTGGGGCATTGCATAGTTTCGTTTTTAGGATATTGAAGGCTTGTTCTTGTGCATCTCCCCAGTTGAACTTCTCGTTCTTTTGCGTTAACTTTGTTAGGGGTTTAGCTATCTTTGGATAAGTCTTGAATGAATCATCGGTATTAACCGGCTAGTCCTAAAAATTTGCGGATTTCTGTCGGACTCTTGAGAGTTTCCCAATTCCGTATAGTTTCGATTTTTGATGGATCAATGTGAATTCCGGATCCATTAACTGCGTGTCCGAGAAATTTGACTTTACGCAGCCAGAATTCACACTTTGCAAGCTTTGCGTAAAGTTGTTGTTCCTTGAGTAATTCTAATAATAGTTTTAAGTGCTCTGCGCGATTTTCCTTTGGTGCGCGAGTAGATTAAAATATCGTCGATTCGTGGAGGAGGGTACCGATTCTTGACGGTTAGTTTATCCAATACTCGGTAGTCGTTATACATGCGGAACGATCCATATCCCTTTTCAACGAATAAGATCGGCTTTCCCCATGGTGATAAGCTTGGTCGGATAAATCCTTATCCAATGATTCATGAACTTGGTTGCATAGTCCCTGCATCTCAGTCGGAGTTAGTTGGGATGGCGTCCTTGCCACTCGTGTCGCTCCAGGAATTTCTTCGATTCTAAGCTCCACTTGCCTCGGTGGTGGTAGTTCTAGTAGTCCTTTGGGAAATGCCTCCGGATAGTCTCTAACTATCGCATGTCCTTAAGGTCTGCTGCTTGTGTTTGTTTGTCCTTTACGTTTACTAACGATGTAAAGCAGCCCTTATTTAAGTATTTGCGCGTTTTCATCACCGGTACAAGTTTCGAAGTTTGTCCCAGCCTATCTCCTTGTACTATCAACTACTTCCCATCTTCTAACGGCATCCTAATCGTCTTATCTAAGCAAAAGATTTTCGCATCTTGAATGGTCAACCAATTCGTTTCTATTCCTGTGTCAGAGCTGCAACTACTCGGGGGTCGTATCTCGCTTCCTCAGTTCGTATAACGAAGGCTCTAACTCGTATGATGCTCGGGATGCCAAAGTTGTGTTGAGTATCGAGGTAATGTTTAAGTTTACTTAAATGGACTAGTAATAGCTTGGGCGAGTCACCGGGAAATACTTCCGGTACTCCCTTACTACTAATCGGTTTCCTTGGGCACCTTCTTGGTTGAATAGCAACGAGCTATTACCTCGGTTGTGAGTGTTTTTCGGGTATACGGTTTAGGGTTGTCCTTTCCATGTCGCCTTGCGTGAATAAGGTCTTATTGTAGAGCAGGTGTTTAGATGAATTCCTTGCAGAGACATGACTTCAACATGTTTGACAAATAGCTATTCCGTAGTTTATCGTAATCATAAGAATGTGATCATACCTTCGTGATGATCCTTCGTTTGAGGGTATGCTTCCAAAACCTACCTTGTTTTGAAGTCACCTTAGATTTGCATTCGAGTCTAGGAATCCACACTGACCAACGATTCCCCAAATAAGTTTGCGATATCTTTGCGATTTCATAAATGCTAGTCCTTTAATCGAGTACCATCAAGTATTGTACATTATTTCGCGTGATTATAATGTCACAAAATGAAAGTAAGGTATGTGGCATACATGTTTATGCTAGGGGCATATCATGCGATTTAGATTAAGAATTCGTGTCGACCAAAGATTACTATATTGGGTGCACTAAGGCGAGCGAGCGATAACAGTGATTTTCAAAACTCTTACGTGTAGCAATTCCACCACTAGCATCGAGTTGTCCGGACTGCCCTATGTATCGTTTATTTGGCATGAAGTATGTCGAGTGATAGTTTGTGAATGCGAGTGTCATGATACATCGACTTCTGGATCATTTCCGGAGATCCGTAAACTTGTCGTATGAATCCATCATGTCTTCCAGTGTCAGTCCTTAGCTATCGGATATCTTGGGTGCATCACTTAGTATGTCGAGTTGCACTACACTCATGTGTGATGTGGGAATACTTCCCAGTTGTCACAAAAGGGTATCGCGTAAATATTAGTGGGATCAGTGTATATGGTGTCGATAGGCGAGAATGTGTTGTGTGTACGGTGTTGATAATCGAGAATGTGTTGTCTCCGCCTAAAGAATGGGAGAAATAGTCGGCATGGGACAGTATAAACCAGTCCAGATCCGAGTCGTTATACGGTAATGTAATAGTTTACGATTGTATGAATGGATTTCGATAATGTTAATTCAACGCTCCTATACCTTGATAACGTATCACTATCGTATATCAGGTTCGTAGGGAAAATGTGAGTTTTCAAGAGTTTGCGTCGGGTATCTACCTCGTTGTCTGACACGGTTGTATTCGTCCTTTCGTCGTATCATAGAAAGGTGAATGGGATCAAATTCCCACTAAGTCTTAATGTTATCTTAGTATCAGTCTAAAGTATATAGCGTTTCGTTGTCTGACATAGCTATCCATTCCCTCTCGACTTACCCTAAATCGGTAACGAGTTATTTCGAAGATACGGCTCATGTTAGTGTTAGTAATAAGCTGAGCACATAGAGTATCTTAAGTATAGCATCTAGGTCTGAGTGGGTCTGACTTCAAGAATTTCCCGGGAAGGTTCGTTTAATGTTTACCAATCCCGTTCCGGCATAATTTAGTCCAAATTATTCATAGGTGATCAGGCTACGAATAATTCAAGTTAAACAATGCCTTCACGTTTTGGTTAAATAAAATCTTTCGTTTTAGAACTGGTTATAGTTTGATTTTTGAAAAATCGGTATTCACTATAACCTTGCGCTCTGATACCAAGTCTGTCACACCCCGCCAAAGCGGAAACACGGAATGTGAAGAGCAATAGCATTCGATACACAAGTTTATAATTCCACACCAAATTATATTAAATGAAACATAGCTTCAAAGGTTTACAAATGTTTAAAGCATCATTTGCATATCCGAAATACAAGTTAAGTGTTCATAGCCAAGCCACCCGAACCCTTTCCCATTCTTGAAGTCATCAGCCCAAAGCATAAAGTCATCAGCAAGCTTAACCGTAACCTGAAAATACGAGTCAAGTGTTAACTACGGGAGACGTAGTTAGTGAGCTACAAAGTTTTAAGTAATCAAAGCGTTGACGCATAGCAATGCGTAAAGTATAAGTAAATCAAGTTTCGACGCATAGCAATGCGTAAAAATATAGCATTCATGTAGTTGTCGCATAAGCATGCGAAAAGTATAGTATTCAAAAGTAGTCGCATAACCATGCGTAAAGTATAGCTTTCAAAAGATTGACGCATATCAATGCGTAGTTTAGTTTTCGTGTTCGTAGGCATTGACCACATAGCGCGACTATGTGACAATCCTAGTATTGCCCAATGATCGTTGCTAAGCCTAAAGCCTACCCATTTAGTATTATGCACCATCGTTATAGGTCGTTGTGGTGAGGGTCAATCTACCCTAATAGCGCTATCCATATCTACTAACGGTCCTTTCCAAAGGGATTAATAGCAACTAATGTCCTTGGTAGTTTTCGGGAATTTTCAACGGTTTCTCACGTCCATGTTGTACAAAGTCCGCAACATGACGATCGATTGTTTTAGTCATTGGCAAATATAGCTTTCGTGTCCTCGACATTGTTGGCAAAACCCTCAACAATGCCGGCAAAATAGTTATTCGTTTTAGTATTCAAAATATCAAAGCATTTCATAGTAGCATTCAAAATACATAAGTGTTTTCGTAATAGCATTGAGTATCACATCGTTTTCATAAAAGTATTCAAGTATCAAAGCGTTTCATAATAGTTTTCGTGTAACAAAGCGTTTCACAATAGTTTTCGTGTAACAAAGCGTTTCACAATAGTTTTCGTGTAACAAAGCGTTTCACAATAGTTTTCGAGTATCAAATAGTTTTCGTTTAGCATTCAAGTAGTAAAGCGTTTTTCAGCTTAAATATAGTTAAGCCTAAGACTCGCATTTCACCCCAAAAAGTATTAAAAGCGTTTAAAAGAGTAGGGGTTTGTAACTCACTGTTTGCGAAGATCGTAGCGTGCTCGGAAAAGCTCCAAAGGTGCTCGGAATCACCGGAATCCTATTTTATACCAAGTTTTCGCGTAAGTATTATTACTTGTTAACTTTTATACTCGTTAGTCAACGATTTATTTATTGTTTAAGTGTTATAATTAGTTTTTACAAAAATCAGGCAGCGCTTCCGCACTATAGTTTCTAAATCCAAATTTTCAACACTTTCCCGCTTACAATTTTTATAACACTTATTAAGCTAATTCACCAAGTTCAATCTAAATGTAATATGTCAAATAAGTCATCCCAAACACAAGTATTTGTTTATTACAATAGCTTTTATTCAGATTCGAGATAACAAGTTCAAAGTGGCGATTTTTATCAAGTTAACAACGATTTTTGGAGCTGCCAGCAGCTCGGTGCTTAGCACCTGCTTCATGGTGCGCAGCACCTGCTCGGTGCTTAGCACCTGTTAGCAGGTGCGCAGCACCTGCTTGCTGGTCTTCTCCAAAAATCGTTTTTGGTGGTTAAATCGGTTATCTTGATGGTAGATTTCGACATGCAATTGTTATAAACCTTATTAATCATCATTTTCTCAGTTTATATGTAACTTTTATCAATAAATTTGAAGATCTAAGCATCATTAATTAAAAACCCGTTTTTGTATAAAAATGGTCATAAAACTTCATCACAACTTGATTTTAGAGCTTGGATCATACATGCAATTGGTTATAATAGTAATATAAGTAAAAAGGAAGAGTTTCTACCGAATGAAAGTGTTTAGATGATGGTCTAGGCGGATTTAGAGCTCCAAAAGTGTAGAAAACGTTTTGTAATCGAAATAGCTTTGATCCCCTTTCTTCCTTTGCTTGTTTGAATGATTTTTGATGGTGAAAGGATTGGTTTATGTGGCTGTATTTTCTGGAAATGAAAGAGTTCTTTGAGAGAGAATGGAGAGAAAAAGGGAGTGTAGGTGTGATTGTGTGTTTTTAGTGTGTGTTTGTGTTTTATAAAAATGAGAAGGAAATAAAAGAAAATGATGGTATAGGGGGTCTATATTCTGCCAAAAACTCAGTAATAATGTGTAAAAATCGTGTTTGGTTGGTTGGATTTATTATAAAAACGAGATAAGGACTAAAAATGTAATTATTGTGAATCTGTCATCCGGTGCTGCGCACCAAGAAGCAGGTGCTGCGCACCGGGCTAAAAATCAGATTTTATCTGATTTTTGTTTTTACGTTTTTGCTTCGTTGGACCTTTTTGTTAACTGAAAGTTCTTAATTATGATACGTTATGAACTTAGGAAAGTTCCTTAGTTGTTTTCTTGGTATTTAGAGTTCAATTGTTGGTTTGATTCCGATTCCGATTCCGTTTTCGAGACACGCACGTTTAAAGTTTAAGTAACGTAAACCTACGTTAAAAGTTTTGTGTGAGTTACATCGAGCTTAGCTTAAAGAGTTGTGTCTACGTAACCACGTAACACATAAAGTTAGTTATAGCAAGTAGCAAGTATAGCGTATTGAGGTTAAAAGTTAGCGTTCTCGAACTGAGTTTCGACGGTTGTCACACTGAATCCCTGCCAGCTGCTGGATGGTCGGCTGGCTCGGCAGACTTGTTTTTGACCGTTTGGGAGTTTCTTTCATCGAAAACTCCCGATTCTTTTTGCGTTGAACTTAGAATTGTTCATACTTTGATTTACTTTATATTAGGTTCATTTAATATTATATTTTCACTTTGGATTTCGAGATTCGCACGATTTCGGTAATGGAGTAAACAAGAGCAAAAGTGCGATATCTCGCGAATAAAGGATCCGATAACCGACATATTTGGCATAAACCTTCTAACTTATAATTATGAGGATACTAACTAATTGGCACTTAGATAAATTAATATTATTACGTCCCGGTGGACGAATCCGCAAATACAGAAAACCCGATACTCGATAACGGCAAAACGTGAGCAAAACAAAGCGAAATACAAGGGTCGAAATCAATTGCGAATAAAATATAAATTATAACGGTAACGTAAGTACTTCAAATTGACGGGACGTCACAACTATAATAGTGATTAATAGGATTTATACTAAGTTAATAACAAGTATAAAAGTTAATAAAAAGGTTTGTCTTGTCTACACCTAAATCATACGACACGTTAATATAGTAAACACAACATACATAAGTATAACGTTTTGGACAGCATAGGTAACCGGTTTTGTTTTAGTCATATCTTATTCGTATCAAACTCTTTTATAACGATGTCTTAGTCTAAAACGTAGCTCTTAGTGTCTAGTTTTCAAAAATGTTTCCGTCAACGTCTAATTCCTTCTAGAACCACAGATATCTCAGTTTGAGTGAACCTATGTGTTCGCTGAAAAATTTATCGTTTGATTCAAAGTCGTTAACTGTCAAATTCTATTCTTATAAGTTTATACTTTTATCTAGGGGAGCTCTAGGACTAGTGAGGACTCTAGTTGTGACCAACTTACTACACCATATACACACAGTACCGCTTACATACGCTCACTCGATAAGGTGAGTCATCGCCCCTTTTTACTTACTACTGTTTTCTATGTTTAAATCGGGGGAAAGTAAAGCTCAACCAAGCTATTTCTTGAAAAAATGATTTACGATAAACAGATTTTACTTCCATAATTACTATATATGGAAACATTACTATTTTTGGAAAGTTGTCATAAATAGATACTTCTATTTATGTAAACTTACTATTTTTAGAAACCATGAAATGTGTAACAAAATAATTTTCTAAAAATTTACGAGGCAGTTGGTTGATACACATCAGTATGCCTTTCCTACGGATGCATGCACGCTCATTAGTATACCTTTCCTACTAATGAGGTGTACTTACGGTAGCGCGGCTACTGCGGATGATACATATCAGTATATCTTTCCTACTCATACCTACATGCTCATTAGTATACCTTTCCTACTAATGAGATGTACTTACTATGCTTACTTGTGATACATGCACGCTCATTAGTATACTTTTCCTACTAATGAGGTGTACTTACTATGCTTACTTGTGGTACATGCTTACGATGTATGATTGTGGAAAATGTTTTATTACTACTTACATGCATTAGTTACACATTACTTTACTACTGATTTTGAGATATGATTTCTACCTTACATTTACTACTTACTCGATGTACTCGCTCAACTTTATGTTGACGTTTTAAGCTTTACTTTCAGGTAATGAGCAGGCATAGGACTTGGACTTAGGAGTCGGGCTTTAGTTGACTTCATGATATCTTTGCATTGTGAACATTTTATATTTATACATTTGAATTACATTTCGGGTTTGCACACCCAAGTATTCTTTCATTCGTCGATGTTTACATTTGTATATTCTATTTGTAGTGGTTGACAATTTTCGTGTACTAAGGTTTACACCTTGAGTATGTCGATGTCATAACAATACGTTATTTATTTATTCATATAGATTATATTCTTTATATTATTGTTGTGTTATGACGATCGCCAATCGTGTTGCATCCTGCGTTTCCGCCAATGGTTGGGTGTAACAGATTGGTATCAGAGCACATGGTATTAGAGAACTAGGTGGTTTGGCCTAGACTATAACTAGGTGACCTTCATATTGATTCTTCTAGGATCTTTTGCTATTTCATATCGTCTCATTACTCGTACATATCGACTTATTGCATAAGGAAGACGGCGAACCGCAACGACGTACGACGCTGTAGGAGTCTCTATTTTATTCACTTTTTATTTCCTTAAAATCTCATCTCTTATTTGTAATCGAATTCGACTTAAACTTTTATACTTCTACTTAAATAAATTGTAAGCATTACCAATGTGATAATGAATACGAGAAGCAAACTTGTATGTTCTATCCTTGGATCCCTCACCTAGTTTCCGTACTGGAATCACGTTCTTATTCATTTATGACCCCACCTCTCAATTGAAATTTCTATTGGTTTCGATTTCTCGATCTTCTTACTTTCGGATTTCTATTCTACCGTACGTGACGCTCTCGTGGAAGAACTTTCGTGCAGATTCGAAGATCTGAAGTTGAAGACTCGCTTACCCTATTTTGAAGACGGTGTAATATTTTCGTTTATCTCGATCTCTATATCCTTGAACCCTTTACATTCATTATTATATTCTCACAAATATCGGTATACGTTTCTAGTCACCAGATTGTTTAAACCAGATACTAAGAGATTGTATGTATTCTTTCGGTTGCTTCATTGTTTCGAAATTCGAGGAGAAGTATTAATTCTCGCCAGATTCTTTCGTAAGGATTATCGTATTGACAATCGAAGATAAAAATTCTAATCGGTAATAAATTTATGTCTCAATAGCAAAACGTCTATTTTTCTCCTATCTCTGTTCGTTTTCAAATTTTGGTCCCTTCTACAAAATTATTCAAATGTCGAAATCCAACTACCACGGAAATTAGACCCCGAAACATTTTCACGATTTACTCTAATCTACTCAAATGAAATCGTTGTCTAAACGTTGTTTCTCGAACACCACTTCAAACTTTATCATCTAAACTCGAGTTGGTCGGAACAAACTCATTTGAACTCGTGTCCTCTCAAGCTATGGATTGAATTGAAATACGAAGCTGTACGAAGTGCCTCTAATCTGGATTTTTCTATCCCTTTATCATAATCACTGTATTCTTGAAAACTCACTCAAACCGAAACTAGTTCCTAATGATGCGAACGTATCGTTTTCGCCCCGAAAGTTTACTCGTGATGTATTCGTCTCCCCGAGAAGATAAACTATCTGATTTTAGATTTTTACCAATCATTTGATAATCAATGATCTCGAAACCATATGAGATTTCCACATACTACTACCGCTGATATTGGTCGAGTACCTTCATAGAAAGTCAATGCTATTAAAAACCATCTGGAGTTGTAAACTAGTTGATTTCCTTATCAGTCAGTCTATACAAACCGTTAAAACTCTTTTCTATATTATCTCAATCAAATCAGATGTTCTCTAAGACGATGCCTTTGTCAACTCTAACGTATTCCCAACTACTTCGAGAAATTTCCATCTACTTCACATACGGTTACAGAAGAGGATTTCTACTTTGATTTATACCTATCCAGTTTCAATATAATTGTGACCTTCGACACGTTCCTTCGGTAAGACATATATTCTAGTACGAGAAGAATTTGATTTCCCAAACTTCATTATATCCGATTTCGTATGCTTTAAGCATATCCCTCCTTGATTGTATCCACAATTTCCTTGACCGTTCCACAACAGATAGTTTTCCGAGTTAAACTTTATTCTCGAATTCTTTATCATCGCAGTTCTTATCGAAACCTCGAAGTGACCTTAGATGCAATTTGAGACAGAAGACAGTAACATCTGACGACTATATCTTTATCGCGTATGATTCTCGAAACCTTTACGGAAATTTATTCTTTTACGTACCCACAAAGAGAGTAACCATTATGAGTTGAAACTCAATAAAACTTGTACCTCATTGATACCATACGACTATCATTCTGTACTGAAACCTTCAACCGACATTGCGGTGTGCGTCAGACTTTCGACATCTCGAGATAAAATTTCAAGCGTACTGTGCATTAAAATACTAAATCATTCCATTATCCTGAGTTCGCTATTTTGACAGCTTTTCATGTCCACCTCGATGTAACTTGGAGATTTTTGGACGTTTGCAATACCTGAGGCGACATTCATTTCTGATCTTAGTCCCTTGAGTCCTTTTGATCTATGATACTATGCAGACGCATCCAACATGTAAACCTTTCTGTTAGTGCATTCAGATATGTTATTGAAATCTTTCGGTGACACCAAACGATGATATAGGCTTGTGGAATTGATTCGATTTACGCACTACACAACAATCACCCTAATGAAACTCTTTCGATACACAGTTCTCTACGAACCTACACTTATTACTTTCGGTTTGTGATTACGGATTTGAGATATACTTTGACGGGGGATTTATTCCTCAGCTACTACTGTTCAACCTAGCTATTTATTCAACTCCCTAATGATTCAAAGGTTGTTCTAATGACATCGTTTTCCTTAATCTCCGCTTTGTTGATCTTAACTATAATTTGATATTTCATATTCGGTGATAATTACTCGCAGGTAACGATAGGAATTCTCTTGTGTCTGATCAACATAAGAGGAAACTGGTTGTTATACGCGATCTAATAAAACCTTTCAACCTCTATATTAATTAGCATGCTTTTGAGTCGCTATTCGTTTCCCAGCTCCCTTTCGTATTACTCATGAAGTTATTTCGCTCGAATATTGATTACGTGTGAATCTTTTATAATCGACGATTTTGTTCGTTAACCGTGACCCATGACTACTATTGTTGAATGTGTTTCAACAATTAAGTGTTACGTATCAAATTCTTTAAACGATACTTAATGATAAGTTTTAAGTTATGTCTGGCCAACATAATGGAGAACTTATCGTTTACCATGTATCTACCTGAATTCATACTCTCTATTGAACTGAACCTTGTGCATTGTTATACGATTGACCTTAAGCGCTTACACAAACTAACGATGAAGTGTTATGGTAATGTGAACGTACATGTAGAATGTGTTTATAATTAGACGTAATTATAAATATATTCTAACGCGTATCTGTTCCAGTATCAGACGGAAATTGAAACTTTTCTAATCAGTGTTTAGATTCATGACACACTTCTTGAGCAAATCTTGAGGATTTGTTGTACGAAATCCCCCTTAAATACTTATTTTCGATTGATGTTTCTGTCAACAGTTATACCACTTGAATTTCGGGACGAAATTCTTTTAAGTGGGGAATACTTTGACAACCGTCACTTTTCCGACTCAGATTAGTCTAGTATGCCGTATGCTCTTACCGGGTTTACAAAATATTTTATAAAAAGAACTTACATTTTCTTTTATGTATATTGATCACTTGTGACATGTGTGTATACTCTATATGTGATGCTATAGAGTATTAGTTAGGTGCACAATAGTTAGTTCCACTAGTCGAGCTCCTAGATGAATTAACTGGACATTTATATTTTCGTACTATAAGTAGACTTGGGTTTATCTAAGCTTACACCTCATTTACGAATCTCTAATTATAGAATTAAAACAATCTCTTAGTTATCCTTCAGTTTTATGTTACGTCTATCGTTTTACTTTTACGTCTCGTGGCTACATTCGTTTTCTAACTTACTCCTACAACGAGTTAAAAAAATTGGTTATGGATCACATTTTGGTTAAGGGCTTGGGCTTTGGCCTAGCCTTGACAAATTCCTAGACCCAAAACACCTTAAGCCCACCTTAACTGTGACCTCCCGTCTATTTGAGGTACTTGAGTTACCGTCATTATTTATATTTTATTCGCAATTGATTTCGACCCTTGTATTTCGCTTTGTTTTGCTCACGATTTACTGTTATTGAGTATCGGGTTTTCTGTATTTGCTAATTCGTCCCCTGAGACGTAATAATATTATTTTATCTAAGTGCCAATTAGTTAGTATTCTCATAAATATAAGTTAGAAGGTTTATGTCAAATTTGTCGGTTATCGTATTCTTTATCCTCGAGATATCGTGCTTTTGCTCTTGTTTATTCCTTTACCGAAATCGTGCGTATCTCGAAATCGAAAGTGAAAATATATTATTAAATGAACCTAATATAAAGTAAATCAAAGTATGAACTTTCCTAAGTTCAACGCAAAAAGAATCGGGAACTTTCGACGAACGAAACTCCTTAACGATCGCGCAAACAAAAAAAAAAACCAAAAAAATTCTGGATTTTGCACGCCGTGCGCCGCACAGACCTGGACAGATTTTTGTTGTTGTTTTGTGTGAGTCATTTTTGCATGTATTCTTGTTGGGCACTTGTTCCAAAACGTGTAAGGCCTGTAACTTGGGCAGAGAAGTCCCCCTAGAGGCCATAATCACTTCACAAACTCCTTTTGATTCATCACAAAACACCTACAAACTCCATTTCTCTCTCATTTTTCCATACACTTTCTTTTGTTTTTCTCCCATTTCTCTCTCAAACTCTTATCATTTCCAGAAACTTTGAGCCATAAATCACACATTTGAAGAAGATCATCAAATAAACAAGTTTCCTTTGATCTCCATCAACTTTTGGTAAGATTTTCTTAAGGTTTTCTTCACTTTTCTTCCATTTTTCTCCATAAATCTTCTTCTTTTGTTAGAGATTCTAACACATGTTATTTTCTTTTGCATTCCAAGCTATTGTCTTCCATATTACTTTTCATTTGGGAAGATCCATCTAACTTTTCTTGGAAGAAATTTCCTTGATCTTGGTAAGTAATCTTTTGACCAAAATCTCTTCAAAAACGTTAATTTTTCACTTGCATGCAAGGATCTAGACTAATGGTGGTTTTATTTTGTGTTTTGGAGCTGTGATTTTCCCATCATTTCACCACCAAAAGTTGCTTTCGGGTTCATATTCTCAAGCTTAAGATCTTGCGGTTGTTATTCGGTAAAAATCGTTATTTTTCCCATATTCATCTTTTATATATTTCGTCATTATTTTCTTTGTATATTTCGGTTATTAGCCTTGAAAATGGTTAGGAATAATATACTAGACCAACACTTGTGAATATTTTGGTTATGGACAAAGATTTGGACAAAAATATGTAAAAATGTGATTATTACCGAAATTAACATATTGTATGTATTAGTATGTAAAATGGTATATTTATATATATATAACACTTGGTAAATGTATTTGGAACATAATGTAACTTATTAACAGTAAGCGTTTTAACCAAAAAGTCTTTGAACGAACGGATTTCGGCAAAACATCAAAACGATGTTTGCTGGAAACAGCACCCGTGCGCCGTCCTGGATGCCAGGACGACGCAGCGGGACTGTTTTCCAGCAAAATACTCGTTTTGCTTGTTCCGTAAATTGTCGTTTTAAAGCCTCCGATTTCATGTTATGTTTCTAACAAACTCTAAAGACTTGTATAAACATACTAAAATACATAAAAGTAACATATTTCGATAAAATATCGTCTTTGGACTCAAAGACGCCAACGCAATCAAAAATGTCAAATACTTATTTAAAATGGACATATTACCTACATTTTAATAAGTAAACATTTGCTACAAATAACAATCGTAATCTAAAGCCGTCGACTAATATTTTTGCGATAAACTTCATTAAAAACATTTATATAAAGACATTTTACACTATATTTTGATAACTAAAAGTCATTGTTAACTATATTTGTGAAAAGTAAAGACTTACAAACTCTCTAAATGCCAAGCTAGACTTTCGCGACAACTTAGATTATCTTTCAAGTTAACTATGTGTCAACCTAAAATAGTTGTCTTTAACTTTGCAAAATCAACATTTTTGACACTTGACTTTTATAGGTCAACATCCTTGACATTTGACTTTTATAAGTCAACATTGTTGACATTTGACTTTTCTTAGTCAACTTATTTAACATTTGACTTTTACAAAGTCAACAACTTTAACCTTGGTCAATCTAATAAAACCTTGGTATTCAATATTCCTTTCGAATCGAAGTAATCATTCGTTTCCAACGACATTGTGGACGTGAAAGACCGATATCTTGCCACTCGCCCTTTTTGACGCGGAACATCGTCTCCCGAATACGTCGTCTTGATTTAAACTATTAAACGTTGGAATATTTTATTAAACTTAATCTTAACCGACAAGGCTAAACCGAACTATACTTATAGAGATACTGAGACTATATTATTTACTGTTTTAGGGCACTTAGACGGTGGAATTGTGGCCCCGTGATTGTATTTACCCGAGATTTGCTGAAGTTGTTTTGTGAGTTATTCGTAGCCCTTGTCTTAAATACTTTTGGGCTGTAAAGCGTATTTTAAACTGTCTGTGTATTTTAAACTGTCTGCATGAATGCGGAATGAAATTGATTATCTTGTTTAACCAGTGAATTTGGTCTGCCTTAGTTTTAAGTGTGTAAGCCATGGTGGCTCCCCTCTAATACACTCGTTAAGCTTTTGCCCGTGGTTCATATGTATAGATCTATATTGGGTTATGTACCTAACCCTCATTCCTCTGTAGGCTGATACTACGAGCGGATGTTATGACCTTAATTTTAAACTTTATGATTAAACTGTTTGCCTTTGGTTT
>CAJVGC010000132.1:0-40949 GCA_910822075.1 Senecio squalidus
GTAATTAGGACAGTACATGTTCGGGTCAGTCACGTGAGAATTTGGGAATCAGGGAATCGAGGATTGTTGACTCAAAAATCGTTTAACAATAGTAATTACGTTCCGTTCTTGCATAATTAATTCCAAACTAGGCGAAGTTGGCCAAATTACGCGTAGTTAATAATGAACCATGCATTTGCGGAATTAATCCACTAAAGTTTAAAACTCGTGAAATGATTTTTCGAAAATCCTTGGTTATAGTTTGGTTTTGAAAATTTTGAAAATTTTGAAAACCTGTATTCACTATAACCTGTGCTCTGATACCAAGTCTGTCACACCCCGCTAAAGCGGAAACACGAGATGTGAAGAGCAAAGATATCATTACACGAGATATAATAAATACAAACGGTTTTTAAGTCATTGAAGTCAGAAAACGTTTACAAAGTTCAAAGATAACCAAGTATTTAACAATACAGTACAACCACGATAGCTTATGTAAAAACTTCAAAAGACAATTCCCAGAGTAAATAAATAAGGTCTTCCCGATTCTTAATCACGTGACCTTCCTGACCCATCACAAGAGGTATGCACTTAACGTCCTTACATTGCGTTTCCTGAAACAAGAGATCAAATGTCAACTACAATAAAGTAGTGAGTGAGTTACAGTTTTCTAGTCCTCGACTAAAAAAGGTTTAGGTTAAGTATATCAATACTTAAAAGTTTCTAAAAGTAGGACAATACTTAAAGGATAGTTTCGATCCAAAAAGTTACTCAAAAGATAGTTCGATCCGTAAAATTTGTTTAAGGAGAGTTGCGGAGATCGTATATCCATATACGCGCAAGAGAAATAAACTATTGATTGAAATCATGTATAACGACTACTTGGCATAATATAACCTAAGTGTTCACGAATAGATGAACCGTCGAGTAGCGGGTATTTGAGGTAACGCTCTATACCAATCGAGAAAAATAAGTACTTGAGCTAACACCCAAGATTTCGAGTGAGAAAACACTTGGACTAACATCCAAGATCAATCGATGAATAAACACTTGAACTAACATCCAAGATCAATCGATTGATGAGCACTTGAGCTAACACCCAAGTTGAAACGATTAAGATCTTAATACAGAATTTGGCTAACACTAAAGTGTACCTAGGCTAACACCTAAGTAAGGATCCGAGTGATATGTACTTAGGTCAACACCTAAGTGAGAAATGATGGTTTCCTAAGTATTGATACTCATACTAAGCGGCTTAAACAAGCTAGAAGTATGTAAAGAAACCGAGCACTATTAGTCGAGAGGCACTTACGAATCGCGTTATATTCTCATCAAGAGTCACGTTAGTTATACGATTAATCAAAATTCATACGGGTGCCGAGAGTGGCATAAAGTAAGTTTATCACAGATTTGAACCAATAAGACGATTAAAGATGGCTAACCATTAAGCCGAAAAAGGGTGGCAAACCATTTAGTTTATTGTATGCCAAACGGGCAATTAAAACTGTTTTCGCATGTAAGTTCCACAAAACGTTCAATAAGAGTTCAATAGTAATAAAACGTTGCAAGAATTCATAATAGTTCCAAAGTTCATTTAGATCTCATGTTTCCCCCAAAAGTTATGTAAAACAATAAATAAAAGTGGGGTTGTAACTCACTGTTTGCGAAGATAACGAACACGGGAATCGGTCGGAAAGGAAGCCGGGAATCACGGAATGCCTAAGGATACCAAGATTATCCAAAAGTTAACATCTTATTAAGTTACTTTGTATAGGAGATTAGGTAACTTTTGTTTCGATTAAGTATTAAAGTCCTTATTGTTTCAAAATTTGGTCCGAAGCGGTTAACGTTAGTTTTAGTCCGAAAGTTCAAAGTTAAAGTTATCATTATGTTAGACATGTTTAGGTCGCTGAAATGGTTTAGTCTTTCTAACGAAATTTGGGCAGCGCTTCCGCGCCCAAATTTCGTGTCCAAAACCTAAAGTCAATTCCGCTCACAAAACACGTATAATACATAATAACTTATTTAATAAGTCCAAAGAGTCCAAAGAGTCCAAAGAGTCCAATGTAAATCATCATTATTATTAGTTTTATAAACTATGAAAAGCATATGTTTCTCGGTTTCTCCGTTAACGTTTTAAAAATAAAATTTTTGTGAACAGACCTATTCTGGCGGCGGCTGAATTATTTCAGGCGGCGGCTGAATTCTGGCGGCGGCTGAATTATTTCAGCCAGCGGCTGAATTCTGGCGGCGGCTGAATTATTTTAGCCAGCGGCTGAATTGCCGAGACAGATTTTCAGTTTTGCCATTTTTGCGTTTTTAAGCGTTTTTGAGCTAGATTTCGACATGCAACTGAATATTCATCAAGATTACTTATATAATGTTCAAATATCAGTTTCTTTTGGATTTTTAGCCACAAATATATAGATTTATGTAAGAGATTATGAAAACCCGTTTTTGAAATCAAATGGTTATGAAACTTTATAAAAACTTGTTTTTATAGCTTAGATCAAACATGCAATGAGTTTAGAAGGTAGTAGTAACTATTAGAAGAGTTTTTACCCGATGGAAAAGCTTTGATGATGTTTTGATGGTGATTTAAGCTTCAAAAAGTAAAAAGACTCCTTCCAAAACCCGATTTTAAGCTTCCTCTTGTTACCCCTTAACCTTAGGACGACTTTATGTGAGATTTTAATGGACGATTTTGGTGTTTTCTTGCTGTGAAATGGTGTTATTTTTCTGTTTTGTTGAGGGTGTTCTTGAGAGCTAGAGAGAAAACAAAGTAAGTGTGTGTTTATGTTTTTAACAAAATGAAAGAAAAGAAGAAAATGAGGATAAAAGGGCATTGGGAAGAGATTTCTGGCAGGAAGGGGGGGTCCAATCGAGTTTAGCCACGTGTCCCAATCGATTTTCATGCAAAAATGAGTCACCAAAGCCTGACCAGACACTTCCAGCCGTCGGCTGGATGGATTCAGCCGCCGGCTGAATCCCTGCCATCTGCTGGCTGGTCGGCTGGTCCTGCAGACTCGTTTTTGACCGTGAAGGAGCTTCGTTCATCGAAAACTCCCGATTCTTTTTGCGTTGAACTTAGAATTGTTCATACTTTAATTTACTTTATTTTAGGTTCATTAAATTTTGTATTTTCACTTTTGATTTCGAGATTCGCACGATTTCGGTAAAGGAGCAAACAAGAGTAAAAGTGCGATATCTCGTGTATAAAGGATCCGATAACCGACCAATTTGGCATAGAACTTCTAACTTATAAATATGAGGATACTAACAATTTGGTACTTAGATATTTGATTCCGACACTGACGCGTTCTTGGTAAAAGTACGGTTAGAGACGAGACGAACATTTTAAAGGATATAGAGCACGATAAAAGGCAACTAGAGATTCGAAGCGATATAGTAACTGAGAAACACCTGAATTTTGGACGGTTGTCACAGGACATGTCACCGAAATGACATCATCCCAATCCCCCATTTATTAGATAGAAAAGATGATAATATTTGAGCTACTCATTTCCAAATGATGTTTGTTAAGTGATTAAAAACATATCAGAAAATAAAAATGACTTGTTCTTGTTGAACTAATCAAGGGTTCCTAAATATGTTTTAGTATAAGCAGAAACATAGACTTGATGGAGATAGTAGGGAAATTTCCTTCATTGAATTTTATTTACGGTATTAAAATAATTATATCTCTATAATTCCGAGTATAGAGACCATGTTGGAATGCCACTAACAACCCAACGTTAGTGTGTGATTTAAAATTCAATTACTCTATGTTAAATCAGAAAATAGCAATGATTTGATGGTGATCTAAGTTGCATGGATTTAAAAAACGGGGACGGGGATGAGTATAGGGACGAAAATATGGAATGAAATTTTTTATTAATGTGTACGACATGAAGTCGACAAAAATAACTAAAAATAAAATATAAAATCATACTCGTGTATGACATGAATTCGACAAAAATAACTAAAAATAAAATATAAAATCATACTTATATCCGAAAACAATTCATACATAACACATTGTCATAACCGTAAATTCGGATATCCGAAAATTCGAATATCCGAAATTTTCGGATATTCGCATATTCGGTTTCGGATATCCAATATATCCGAAAATCCGAAATTTTGAAAAAAAAAATTTTTTTATAGTTTTTCGTGTTATTTTTTGTTTGTTTCAAATTTTATTATACATTTTGTTAACCACAATATTTAATATTTACATATATTTATCTAAATATGTTATTAAATCACCAAAATATTTACATTTACCTATAAAATAACTATAAAAAAAAAAAAAAAAATTAGGATTTTCGGATAATCGCATATCCGAAATTTCGAAATATCACTGTACGAATCCGAATCCGAAAATCCGGATATCCAAATTTTCGAATAATTTTGGATCGAATTTTCGGAATTTCGAATATGAATTTTTGGATACGGATATTTCGAAAACCCCACCACCTAATATAAATTGTCTGCTTAAGAAATAATAGCATGTGGGTACAGACTACAGACCCATTTAGATTATCATGTATTCGTCACCAGTACACTTGGAAAAATGTTCCCAAAATTCTTATACGTATCCACTCTTGGAAAAACATACCCAATGCGTACCACAACATACCTCGTCTCGAGGATGATATCAGAGATGGTGATGTTGGTCAAGTAAAAGGAGTCTAAATCTATTTGTTTCCCGGTTTAATATTTATGCAACTTTATACCTTATACCATAGCGATCACATGGAACGGAGTTTACTTACGTATGAAGACGCGGTCTGGGTTTGCAATTCGCTTGGTTTCTAAAATTTGGTTCAAAGAGATTAAGTATATATTCTTATTATTTTCAGACTTTTATTACTTTCATAAGTATTATCTTATTTTGATATAAAAATAATAGTACTAATTCAGGTTTTATTTGAATGTTTAATCAAATGGGCTTTTATAATTCCATTTGCGATTACAATCGTTCCTAGATGGCCGGATCGCTAGTGTACTATGAATTACACCAACCCACATTTTCACCTGTACCTAGCAAATTATGTAACCATGCCTTACATCGCGGGATTTCAGGGGATGGGGAGTATTGAGTTGGCCGAATTACTGAAAGATAAATGGAGATGGTTTTTAGACGAAAGCGGTGAATTCAATTTCAAACTCAAAACAGTGGTAGATGAGAAAGACCATAGAAGGAGTTATATAGTTGAATTGTCCCACGAAAAGAGAATATATCCTTGTGGAGGACCCGACTTGGTCGTCATCCAACAAGTTCAGTAAGTTCAGTGCTCGACGGAAAGGGTATGGATGTACTCTTTGTTTTGTCCGTGTTGTGATGAAGCGGTGGAAACGATTGATCATTCTTTAGCTTGATGCAAATGGAATGCGTGGAAGTGGGTTGGGAAAAGATCTTCAAATGGTGGAATTTAAACTTAACAAATAGCGGGTCGATCCAAGAGATGTTAATGCATTTAGGTCTTTAATATATCTCGTCTAAGTTATAAATGGTGTGGGAAGCAGTCATGTGGACAAGTAAATTTATGTGGCATGGGGTACAGAATAAAGTCACTTACAGGAAAAGAAAACGAATCAAGTAGATTTATAGTTTTATACGCAGAAGTTCAAATTTCGTCTCTTTTTTTTCTTTTTCTTTTTTTCTTATCATATATAGATTTAAGAAGTTCAATATGTCATGTCGTGGCTATGATGGTGGTCGAACCGGATAAGTCAAGATTGAGTTAAGGGAGCCGAACTTTGTTAAAAAAAAAAAAAAAAACTAGTAAGTATTGTAGATTTTGGTATGGTGGTAATTTGAATCATCAAAGATGAGGGTCTTCTTATCGGATACATTGGTGCTAAGAATATTTATTTGCTCAAAAATAAATCATTTACCCAATGAACCTTAGGTATTGTTTTAGATTACAAAACGCCCAACCTTTTTGTCCGTTGCTCTTTCTCTACTTTAGTGTTCAATCTCTTTTACTTCAATGCCTTCCTCTCCCATTCTCATATATGCTTGCCGAAATTGTTATATACAAACGAATGAATAGGATAATAATTTAACCATTTGAACCATCGCAATCTGGTCAATAATTTCGCTCCCAACAACTTCATGATTAAGATTTGAATAAAACACTCAGTAGGATACAATACTTAACAAATCAAACGAAAACAATAATAAGTAACTGTACATAGCTAAACCCTACTAGACATCCCACAAGATTTCCACAACTTTGTTACACGTAAAATATATATATAAGGCAAATCACCCTGATCATCATCACCCTTTTTGCTCATTACGTCAGAAGATTTAAAGAATCAAAGACGAGAAACGCAAATTTTATGGCTTGAAGCTCTTTTTGCTGTCTGAGTTTGGGTCTAGATTATCACTCTTATCGGTATCATAGTTGTCTCTATGTGTTTCAATCTCCATGCTACTTGCTTGAGATCTACGTCTTCGATCCTACATAATAATAAAAACAATACTAGCTTATCTTAGTTGATCCAACACCAGTATATTTTTATAGTAATGATTCCGGAACAAACAAACCTCTCTTGGTAAAGGATATTCTTCAGATTCAAGCATACGTACAACTTGGCTCATTTTGGGTCTCTTGTCAGAGTCGGGGTCAACACACCTTAAAGCAGTTAAGAGTGCTCGTTTAAGGGCTCGTGTTGATGGCTTTGCTTCAACTGTGGGGTCCACCACTTCCTCTGATCTCCTGCTTCCGACCATCATTTTCAACCAATCCACAAGGTTTACCTGCAAATGTACATTGTTAATAGTTATTGGGATGGATCCTAGTATATTTTAAAGCTAAACTATGATGAAGGTTATGAAGTGGAATACTATGCCCACTAAGCTGTTATTCCTTAAAGGAATTGTTAGGTTAGATGAATCTACGAAAAAAACATAGAGAGAATGAGGAACATTCTCCGTCGATGACTTTCAGGCTATAAATGAGGAAGGCCACCTTCTAAGGATGGGATAGATACATGATTCTACTTCCATGATTCCATAGCTGCTAGAATATTGTAGAAAGAGATGAAGAAAACTAGAGTATCCTAAAGCACGATAATAGCTCCTATTTGTTTGATTCTTCCTTGGAGAAAGCTTTAGGGGCACAATATGACATATAGTCGTACTCTAAGAGTGCATACGAAACTAGAAACAAGGGAAAAGAAACTAACTACATAATATGGTGTGATGGTGGAAACACTAAGAAATATGAATGTGGCTAATGTTGTAGTAGAATTTTAGAGCAGTTGAAGAGCCCTATGAGATATAGCCATTACTCATAATATCACTCGGTAGGTTATCTTATGCAGTAATGCTCCCCAAAAGACAAATTTGGATAGAAGAGGAGTAAATTGGACATGATGTACAAGGGAAAAGAGATATATTAAAAGGAACTAAGCTTATGAACCATATAGACTGTCAACAACAATATGGATGCAATACGTACCTCTTGAGGAGGGCGGCCATAGTCGACAGGATCTCTTCCAGTAATTGATTCTAAAAGTACAACTCCGAAGCTATAAACATCACTCTTTTCATTCAATAGGCCAGTGTTTGCATATTCTGGAGCCACATAGCTGTATAGCCAAAACAACAAAATGATTTTAAATAAATTGGTGTTGATACATAATTTTAGTAGATAGACAACTGAACAAATATTCACATAACTGTTTAAGTCACAAAATCTATAATATACTTACCCAAAGGTACCCATAACTCGAGTTGTGATGTGACTTTTTCCAGCTCCAAGAAGCTTAGCCAGACCAAAATCAGAGACTTTTGCATTGAAGTCATCATCAATCAAAATATTGCTCGACTTTATATCTCGGTGAACGACTTTTGGCTCAATTGCTTCATGCAAGTAGGCAAGGCTGCAATAATATGATGAAATTATGACATCCATGTATGTTCAAGGACAAATGAAGCATACAATTAGGGGTGGCAAAATGGAATTTAAGTACGGGTTGAGTATGGTTGAGCCGACCCGCAAACACTCTTTTTGTTCTCTTCAACTTTATAAATGCGTTCAATATGATTACAAAAACCAATATTTTATAATAATAATCAAGTTTTCTAAAGTAAATTAAAAGGTTTTATGCTACAGAATGCATTGCCGACGACCGTTCATATTAAATTAAATAGTTTGGCTTAACTCATATGACCCATTAGATACAAACATAACCCAAATCGACCCATCTGCATATAAGGGGTCGAAATTGCCACCTTAAAATATTATCAGCTTACGCTTTAGCTGTGCCAAGAAGAACCTTCATCCGAGCTTCCCAAGTAAGATATCCATGCTGCCGCATAGCTCCGTGAAGCCATTGTTCTAAATTCCCATTGTTGACATACTCGTACACTAACATCCTGAATTTTGGGGAATATATAATGTTTTAATAATATGTATAACATATTAAGTAAAAATGGCAGGATTGTTGATGTATTAGTTAATTTGAATATTTGAGCACTTCACAGGATCAACAAAGCGGAAATGAATACCTATGAGTTCCCTCAATACAGTAACCCAATAAACGAACCAAATTCTTATGACGCACATGGCCAATTGCTTCAACCTCCACTCTGAATTCCTTCTCAGCTTGTCCCCTAGAGATATAAGTTAATACTTATTCACGAAAATCTCAAAATAAAAGTGAAATAACAATAGTTAATTAAAAATAACTCACACGTTATTAAAAAGTTTCTTCACTGCCACTGGATTCCTATTAACTAATGTCCCACGGTAAACAACTCCATATCCACCCTCCCCAAGAACATTCTCCTTTGCAAACCGATTTGTTGCAAGTTCAAGATCCCTTAATGTAAACCAATGACCCCATCCCAATTGCGAAAATTCAGGTAAACCCACAAGAGGAGAAGGTGCACTAATAGGATGAGAATTAAAAGAAGACGACGGCTTATACAATTGGAAGTTTCCAGAAGTGTCGTCTTCTCCCGTTGATTGTGATCCATAATCCATATGATGAAACGAACCTTGACTACTTGCATTATCTCCATTTTTGGATTTCGACATTCCAAGATGAAGTAAAACTTTATCAGATTCCTTATCACTATTTTTGTCATGAATTGTAAGAAGAATTCCATCTGTTGGAGCAAAATCTCGGGTGGAAACATGTTCAACTCGTACTTCTTTAATTTCTTTAGAAACAGTTGGAATTCGAGTATGGGAAATCTTATCTCTACTCCTAGTTACTTTGTTTCTAAAAGTAAGATAACATGCTAATACACAAAGAATTCCTACAATAAGTAAACCAACAATAATCCCAATCAATACCCACACTTTAATTCCTAAAAACCCGATATTTTCGGATAGTCCCGAGTTTAGATCGTCAGTCATTGTACCTGCAAGTAAGTTACAGTTGATATGGGTTTATGCAAATTAGCAGTAAAAATACAAAAAACAAGAAATGTGGCTGGTTAAAAATGGCAAATCAGTAGATCTGTGGAAAATGTGAGTAAGTCATTGAATGGAGATCTAAGCTAAAATGGAGCTTTCTGAAAGATAAGGAAAGGTAGGAAAGATGGAGTATTCACCAGAGGTTGGTGATGGACCCTGAAACAGCAAAACAAAAGCTACTAGCTACTACTATTATTTTTCCATTTTTTCCATCGTTTTTAGCTAATTATAGACTTTATTTTACTAATAAATATCAACAAATTAATTGTTTTTAAAGTGTTTCTCTTCAGTTTCAAACTTTTTTGTAAATCTTAATTTTAACCATCTAACTGTTCTATTTTATTTTTAAGTAAAATAAAATAAGATAAAATAAATAATTCTCGATTCAAACAATGTTATAATTACAAAAAAATTATAAAAAAAATACTTATAAAATGAGGTGTCGAGACTAGTGCACAAATCATATTCAAATACTAAATCTCTCTTCTTTTCTTATTTAATTCACATCATGTCATGTCATTTTATATATATTCTTAGTAAAAATTTAAATTAAACATTTCTTAGTTCACAATTAATTTATATGCTTACTGCTTTTTTAATTTCTCTCAAACTTTTATATACTAATATATTTATAATTATAAACTCTTTTAAATTTTAAAGTTCTTGTACACATGTAATTTTATAGTCATAATTTGTTTATGTGTCATTGTTTAATAGATTGTATTATTGGTACAAGTATTTTGACTAAATTGGACTTATAAAGAATTAGCAAAGTGGAAAATCAACTAACAAAACCAATTTTAGTATAACTTTATCATTACTTTAATCTGTTTTAATAAAATTTATTACAAAATAAGTTATCTAAAAATAATTTGTTAGATAACATATGTTATATAGTAGTAGATTTTATTGTCTCGCATGTGGCGATGTAAAATAAATATGATGCGTAATTAGTTGTAGAAATTGAGGAAAATGTAAATGTAGACTTTACATAATTGAATGTAACAAAACATAAATGAAGTAGTAGTTACTTTATTTAATAACGTAACTAAAAAAGAAGTAAAATATAATAAAAAGAAAGAAAAAAAACTAAAACCTAAAATCATCAATAATCAAAATTAAGACGTACTTACTTTATTTAATATGATAACCCAAAACATAAAGTAAAACGAAATAAAAGAGAAACGTAACCCAAAAAGAATAAAAAATTTAAAGTTAATAATTAATCGAAATAAAAAGTAGACATCTTATATAATATCATAACTTGGAGAAAAATATAATAAAACTTGAAGATTATAAAAAAAAATAGCTCAAAAATAAACTCTAAATCTACTATTACTTATAATCTAAGGGAACCAAACCATTCTTGTGTGAGATATCCCAAATAGTGGAATGATGTGCATTTGAAACTCCTAACTCTTTAGTTGCCCAATGTTTTAATATTTGAGTTTAAGTTACCATAATGGAGAGTTTTACTATGTGTGTTACAAACCCTTGGCTTTTTAGTTTCCATGGTTTAGTGTTCCATCATATTTGTTATGTAACTCCCACCTAGGTTTCATTGGTCTTTACGAACATGTATTTATTGGTTTTTGTTGGGTTGCATGTCTAGACCTATAAATAACGGCTTTGTATTCCTCTTGCAAAATGATTCAGGTGTTGGCAGCTATGCAAATTAGTATTGGCAAGTTGGTTGGCATGCTGTTGACCGATGGCCTACAAGACCATGTTTTCACTGTTTTGGCAACAGTTGATCGTCTATATACTCAATCGGGTTGGTGCTACAAGAGTTGTGGAGAGTGCTGCAAAGAGTTAGTTGTAAAGGATGGTTTTTTTTTGTGATCTTTGCAATGACTTATGCAAGTACCCTATGATAAGGTTGTTGTTTTGAGTTGTATCCTGTAGGGACTAGGTATTAACCTACCCAATTCATGCCTTTTGTAATGTTTCTTTTCGTTGTTGCAGGTATAGGGTCCATGTGCATGTTGTTGATGAGACAAGTGATACAATATTTACCATTTTCAATTCTGTGGCGGAGAAGGTGTTTGATAGTTGTGCCAACAAACTGGTGAATCGATTGGGCATTGGCAATGATGGTTTCCCTCCAGAGTTATTCAGTTTGGGTGGTCGGACTTTTGCATTTAAGGTTAGACTCCCAAATTACTTCACTAGGGACCTAGAATTCCACCATTACAGGGTTGTTGGTATGTACGAAATCCACATGCCCCCGAATTATTGCATTCGTTCTCTGCGCAGGAAGAAGGTATGTGTCCTTATTGGCTACTCATATTTTAAATATGTCTAGAAATGTGTTTCCCTTACTTTGTATCCTTTTCCGTTGCCACCATCGTAGCTCAAACAACTTGCGAATTTCTATCACGTGGATCCACTGTTTCTGGTGGACACTGGTGAGGATGCTCCTCCAAAATCGGTTGGTTCTGTTGAAAGTGTTGGGTCGGTTTCCAAAGGTGGTGACGTCGCGGATATTTATGCCCCTTCAAAGAAAAGGGCCTGAGCTGCAGGAAGTTAGTAATAATATGTTGAAGCCAAACATCCCGTTTTACTGTTGAAGTTAGTAATAATATATTCGATCTAAGTTGAGATTGGCTTTACGGTCATGATGTAGTAATAGTAGTGAGTTAAAAATACTAGAAAACATGTGGTTTTTCTCAATGTCATTGGCATTCTAGTAATCTACCAAAACAATTTTAAATTTTTGAGAGCACATTCCTTTTATCCATGTTATATTCTATCTATACCTTAATTAAAAGTATGCACCAGTTTGCTGGCCAATCCTAAACCCCGGAAAAAAAAATAACTCAAAGCAAAACATGGCAAGAAAAGAATCAGATGAAAATGCATTATAAGTGAAATAGAGTTTAAAATAGAACGAAGAAACATGACTCCCTTTCACATTTAAAATTCAAAATAAATAAAATAACCGAGACAATGATCTGAGAGCTTAAGTAATTAGGAGACACTAAAGTTTATACCAAAAAAAAAACACATCACGAATAAGAGAATTGTTCAGTGATTCCTCTTTAGTGTTAACTCAAGAAATTTGCAGTGAGCATCTTCATAAATCAGTCCCATATGTTCAAGCTGTATAAAGCCTCCACAAGTGTCTGCTGAAAATTTAGTAGTTTTCCGCAACAGGATACTGGAGTTCAAACAGAAAGAAATTTTTTTAGCTTCCCATGGAAAATTCAGTATAAGGTGTTTTAATTAAATGGGTCAACTATATATATAATTTTTTTAGTTAAATGTTAATGCGGTAATGATAAATCATGCTTCTGACTCTGTTTTGAATGCATACAACTTCTTAAAATCATTTTTTCAAAACTTGGATTACTATATAAATATATACATAATCATAATCAAACATTAAACCCGAGATCCACTTCTACATTGACATTCCGAGTTAGAAGCATGGTTTATTATTATGTCATCATATTGGTTGCCTTTTCTTCTTTATGGGAGCAAACAAAATTTAGTGTCGATCACTTATATAAATATTTTAGTTGGGCTTATTTAATTATGGCTTAATTAACTGGAAATGATACTATTGTCTGAATTAACAGGCATTTACATACACAGATACACTATGTCTGCAGCTTATGGACCGATTAATTGTTTAACCCCTTTGTCTGCAGCTTATGGGTTGATTAATTGTTGAAAGCCCACATGTGTCCATGATGTAATTAATGGCAGATTAATTATTGAGGTATAATGATGTTTTAAGTGCTTAGTTACCCTAAGTTGATAACATTAAAGCCCACATTTGTCCATAATGTGATTAATGACATACTAATTATTGAGGTATAATGGTATTTAAACTGCTCAGTTACCCTAAGTTAATAACACAAACGTTTTTAGGTACTCCAGAAGTTGGTGGTATCCACTTGGAATCTTGATGGTTGGAACGAGATGAAACGGCCCCTGTGATGTGTTTTTCTATATAAGTTAGTTCGCCAGAAAATTTACTTTTGCATTAACAAGCCCCAGAACTACGTACAATTATGTCTCTTTCCAAAAACATGTCTCACTCCAAGATTGATGCCCTTGACCCAACTAGAGAAGATTGGGTTGTTCATGTACGACTTTGTAGAATGTGGGAGGCAATAAATACGAAACTCGGTGATGTCTTACTTAGGTTGGAGATCGTTATGGCTGATGATGAAGTAATTTCTAATTTGTTTGAAAGTTTTAAAAACCGGAAAAAGGGTACGCCATAAAAACAGTTAATATACAATAATTTCTACCATGTTTTTTATGTACAACGATGGAAAACGTGGGGGGTTAAATTAGTTTCTTACATGTTTTTTTTTTCTTTTTACCAAAAAGGGCGGTTTGATACAAGGTTTAATCACTAGAAATCATATACAAAAGTTTAAGGCTCTTTTCGAAGAGGGCCAAGTATATGAAATCTGGAGGTTCAGAGTGATTGAAGGTCAAATGGGATATAAAGCTGTCCCGAATCAATATCGCATCCATTTCAACATTGCAACATTGGTTCGTAAACTTGAAGGTGATCATGAGGAGTTTCCATTGAATGTGTCTAGTTTCACACCAACGGAAGTTCACCTATAGAGAATCAACAACAATTCCCTCCTCACTGGTGCCAGTTTTTCTTTTCTCTAAATATTTATGTTTTCTTTCCTATATCCAGTTTTTTGTAGGTTGTTGTCGTTCACATGACATCTGGCTATGTGTTTATAGATGTAATAGGGTGTTTGGTAGGTGCAGGGGAAATTATTCGCCTTGACAATGAAAAAAAAAGTGTGAAACGCGAAGTTGAGCTATCTGTTAGCAGGTTATTATTGTGTATTTTCCTTTGTTTCTACGTACCTACTTCTTTCTGTTACGTTTATACTAACCTTCCCTTTTGTATGTTGCTTACTAATTAAATAGTACCACCGACAAAGTAATGACAGTGACCATGTGGGGAAAACTTGTTGAGTCGTTTGACTACAGTTCCTACACAACTGATGGGAAGCATGTTATAACAACTATAACATCATTGACCGTTAACAAGTTTGAAGGTGTGTCTCCAGCCCTTAAGCCCTTAAGTTGGTAAAATCCTTGTTCTATTGACATTCATAATTTGTCTCTAATTGCAGGTGAGGTAGTCTATCGGTCCACTACATCGAGCAGGGTATACTTTAACCCGACAATCCCTGAGGCGGATCGTGTGAGGGCTAGGTGAGGAAGGGATTTGTCTCTATTTCCGTTGAATGTGTTTTTAATTGTCTTTAGTTGTGTTAACATTTAAATATGGTTTTCAGGTTTGCTGGTACATTACCTTCCATAAGAATGATCCAATCTAAAATTTTTGTACAAATGTCCCTGGCTGAGCAAAAGTCGGTCAACAGAAAAACAATCACATAAATCATGGAAATGGAATGGAATTCCGAAGATTAGGTATACAATTAACCCCATATTGCATTTGCAAGCGAGGTTCTAAATAAGCGATAAACTTTAGGAGTGTATCTTTACGGTATTGGCTGAAATACAAGGAATTGATAATTCTTCAGGATGGCATTATGTGTCCTGCAACGTTTGCAAGAAGAAAGTGGTCCCGAACAATGGTGTTTTATTTTGTAGCGAGTGTAGTAAGGAGTGTTTGTATCCAGTAATTGCGTAAGCATCATTTACTATTTCCCCTGCCTTTTACTAAGCCATATATGTCTTTTAGAGTTTTTGTGGGTTACAATGCTTGACTTATTAATTTTTTTGGCAGATACAAAATCCATTTGAAGGTTGCAGATTCGGATATTGGCACCACGTTCGTACTGTTCAATCACGTTGCTGAGAAGTTGTTGAACAACCTGGCAAGCAAGTATGTTGCCCATCTAGGTGTTGGCAGCAAAATGATTCCTAAAGATTTTGTTGGTTTGACCGTAAAGTCATTTTTGTTCAACCTTAAGCTTACAAATCATAATTTAAAAGATGGGTCGGAGAACTACACTGTTATCAAGGTCTTTGACGTCGAAGATGACCTAAACAATCAGGACTCCCCTACCCAGTCTTCTACCACGAAGGTTGGCAACCAAATTTTGATATCTTCTTGAGTTAGAAACTTTTGCTACTTATGTGTATAAATTATATATTTTGATTGTGTTTTGTTTTGGAATTTTCCTGCTGTACTAATAATAAAGAGGTCCAGGAAGAGAAATAATACCACATTGGATGGTTCAAGTGACGTATCAGTTCCAGCTGCGGGTGAAGGATCTCTTCTTTGGATCAATAAGTCGGTGACGTTGGTTACTCCTGAAAAGAAAGAGCATAAGAAAGCATACACTACTAGCTAGATAGCTAAGTACTTTGTTTTGTTTCACATGGATTACTTGGGGAGTGACAACACATTTTGCAATCATGTTTGTATTGGAATGTTTTGTCCTTTTCTTTGTCACTTTGGTTTTTAAAATAATATCAACAAACTTTGCAAAAAATTCCAACATGCATTTACGTAGACTTTGATTCTTATACTAATTGAGTCATTATTCCACTACAAGTTTTCTATGTATCATTTTAGTTACAAACTGAAGAATAACAATTTAGTTGAAATTTCCTTTTTACCACATGAAGAATAAAATTATAATATATTGATTAAAACAACTTTAATATGACAGGTAACTTAAATTTCAGATTATAATTATAACTAATCATATGTGCGGACCCAAAAATTGACTTATCCATCTATGCGGACCCAAAAATTCACAGAATCACACTGATTAAAGGAAGTGTACACATGCACTTGAAACTCCTAGCTTTTCAGCTTATGCTAATTAATTTTGTTATGTCTATTAAAGTCGACTATAATTATAACTAATCATATATAACTCAAAATATGTGTTAGTAATTACAACATGATCTTTCACTAATCTAAGACTTTAATTCGTGCCCATTAAGTTGAATAATTTTTTATTTTGTAAGTTACTAAAACAAGAGCATTAGTTAGCGACTTTTGGTAGTCTATTCCATCCAGGTTATTTATAAGAATCTGAACCATATAAGGACCTCATGCTCTATCATATGTGTATCCCCCAGCTATTCCCTATCTAGAATCATGGTTTGTAAACACGAAACTTTAATACGATGTCTGATTGCAAAGGAAGCCCGCCGAAAAAAAGCACTAGCATTGAAATGAAAAGGCAAATGAACCAGCCAAATGAATATATCATTTTTTTTGATAAGAAGAAGGAATACTGGCATGCAAGACTCTGTCGGCGACTGTTGTTGGATTTGAAGGGACTACATCATTTCCATCAACCAAGATACAACCGCCTTCCACAAGTAGTGGCTCAGAACACAATAGGTTAGGCGATACCTAATTGGTTTAGTAGCTCATTAAATAACATAAACACTTATAGTCTGGGTAACATTCTTTTTTACTATAGCATTGCAAGGATCAATGGAACAAAGAGTGGGACCAACGTTACCAGTACCGGTTGATACAACTTCAATTCCAAATCCATCCACATCCAAAAAACGTAGCAAAAAGAAACACACAAGTAAGAAAAGACCGTACTTTGTCTTAAATCTATCCACCTACTCTGGGTAACATTTTTGTTTTACTATAGCATTGCAAGGATCAATGAAACAAAGAGTGGGACCACTCCGTCCACATCCAGAAAACGCAGCAAAAAGAAACACATAAGTAAGAAAAGACCGTACTTTGTCTTAAATCTATCCATCTGCCGCTTCCATTTATATAAAAAGTTGTTACAATTACATCCCAACTATATTGATTAGGTGTAGAAGCGGCTCTTGATTACGAAGAGCCAACTTGCATTTGTAGACACTGTGGTGTAACTCTATGGTATGAAGAAAGGATTGAAAGGAAAAACAAGGTGGATGAGCCCAAGTTCTCATTTTGTTCTATGCAAGGGCGTGTTCAATTACCAACACTCCAGCCAATTCCAACAGAACTAGTTGATCTGCTGCTTCATTCGGCTGCATTTCGTGCGAACATAAGGCGGTACAAATTCAATGTTTTCTTTCACTTCAATGGGAGGAAAGGTCGATAACGCAATAAACCGAGGTGTCAGGCCATATGTGTTTAGGTTGAACCGGCAAAACATTCATCTGATCGGATCCCTCTTGCCTGTTGAAGGGACTAGGCCAAAACTTGTCCAATTATACATATACGACAAAAATAATGAAACAACCAATAGAATACAATATGTAAACAATCGCAACTATGATAAGTTGGATAGCATCGTTGTTGAAACCCTCAAACTTATGTTGGACACCAAAAATGTTTTGGTGCAGTCGTTTCGCATGGTTAGAGACCGCCTCGCATCGGAACCAAGCGGAATTTTAAAGTTACGTTTGAAAAAAGAAAGATATTAAGACGGGCGGGTGTATAATGCCCCAACCGCTTCTGAAGTAGCTGGTCTTATTGTCGGTGATTTTACAAGTGACAATTTCCAACGTGATATTATAATCGAGCATAGGAAACAAGGCTTGCAGCGTGTTACCAACCAACACCCAGAGTTTATGGAACTATCCTATCCGCTCCTATTCCCATATGGAGAGGACGGTTACATTAAGAGTACCCTACTAAGGGCACTTGAAGGTCAAAATCGTAAGAGGCAAAGGCTAACAATGTGTCAATATTATATATTTTTGCTCCTACATCGAGACAATGTGAGTAAAATATTATTACTAGGAGGTCGCCTTTCCCAACAATTCGTCGTTGACGCATATATGGCTATTGAAGAGGAAAGATTTCACTGGATTCGTCATAACCAAATAGTATTACGCAGCGAATTGTATGCTGGATTGATGGATGCTGTTTCTAAAGGTGATACAGATAGCAGTCACATTGAGAAATTTACTTTGTTACCCTCTTCTCACACCGGTGGACCACGATTCAAAATTCAAAACTACCAATATGTGATGTCAATTTGTAGGTGGGAGGGATATCCAGATCTATTTATCACTTTCACATGCAATCCTAAGTGGCCAGAAATCAACCACATGATCTGAAAAGCGGGTCACAGTAGTGATGAAAACCGTGTGGATGTAGTGTGTAGGGTATTTAAAATGAAATTTCGGTCCTTCATGGAAGATTTGAAAACTAATGAGTTTTTTTTGGTCGGGTCAATATTCATTTTCGTTTTTCATCTTTTCTAACTCAATTTACAGACTCTATTTAGTAATCTGTAACATAAGCCATCGTACACCTCTTAACTCATGTGATTTATGAATGTAGTTGTCTATACAATTAAATTCTAGAAACCAGGGTTGCCACATGCACACATTTTGTTATTCCTACATCCAAAGGATAAAAACCAGTCAGTTGAACATCTTGACAGTACAATAACAGCAGAAATTCCAGATAAAATGGCCGATCCACTAGGTTATGAAACTGTCCAAAATTTCATGGTCCATGGGCCATGTGGGGAGTTGAAACCGGATGCCCAATGCATGTACGGTGGACATTGCACCAAACGTTATCCAAAAGATTTAAACGAAACAACATCCTTTGATGCAGATGGCTTTCCGGTCTATAGACGAAGAGACAACGACCACGTTGTCGAACGAAACGGGATTATTTTATATAACCGACATGTCTTCCCCCATAACATAGACTTGGTTGTTAAATACAACACACACATCAATGTAGAACTTTGCAACTACTCGAGGGCTATTAAATACTTATTCAAGTATGTGCACAAAGGGCCAGACAAGGCAACCGCTACCGTAAATGGACAACATCCCAACACACTAGAAGAAATCAAAGCTCACTTAGATTGCAGATACATATCTACAACAGAAGCGTGTTGGAGAATTTTCCAGTTTGAAGTGCATTTGAGGGAACCAGCTGTAGAAAGATTACCAGTTCATTTACCCAATGAAAATTATGTCACCTTCCAAGAATCACAGCCCTTACAGAGTGTTGTCAACACACCAGGAATTGAGATGACCAAATTAACTAAATGGTTTCAAGCAAACGAAAACCACCCGAAAGCAAGAACAATGACGTACGCAGAGTTTCCTAGGTATTGGGTGTGGAACACTTATTTAAAAGCATGGACCAAAAGACACAATAGGTCGTGTCTAGTTCTTCCATCCAAGTGGAGGAGAACGATATTATTTGATGATGTTGTTGAATGTCGTGAAGGGGTGCACTTCTTTTGCAAGTGTTCGTACGGTCGATGGTGTCACTTATCCTACCTTCAAGGAGGAGTGTTACGTATTGGCACTGTTAGACGACGACAAAGAATGGAATGACTGTCTTATGGAAGCATCGCATTGCGCAGTAGGATACCAGATTCGCTACTTATTTGTCATGATCTTGTTGCATTATTAGGTTGCAAGTGCAAAAAATTATGGGAATCCAACACTGGTATCCTAACTGATGGTATTTTGCATTATCAGCGAACAGGGTGAAATATCCAAATTTGCAACTATCGGATGAACAACTTCAGGATTAGGCATTGGCCGATATTGAAGACATCATGCGAAGTATTGGGTGGAGTCTAAAAGATATAAGCGGTATGCCATTGCCGGATGTTGGAGCCAGGACGGAATCTGGCAACAGGTGTATCGATGGACTTTGATGTGCACCTTATGGCTAGCAAACATGCAGACCTACACAAAGGGCTGAACGAATGTTAGAAAATTGCATATGAAGCTGTTATGGCCTCGGTTAGAGATGATTTAGGGTCGATGATTATTGACCAAGGTCATGGAGGAACCGGAAAAACATATTTATGGAACACGATAATTACAAAACTGAGGTCTGAACGTAAAATTGTGTTACCCGTTGCAACATCAGGTATAGCTGCAATTTTATTGCCAAATGGCCGGACAACGCATTCACGATTCCATATACCCTTAGAAATAGATGCTCAGTCAAAGTGCGAAATGAAGCATAAAACTGATGTCGCTAAGCTCCTTTTCCAGACATCTTTGATTATATGGCACGAAGCACCGATGTGCAATCGATTTTGCTTTGAAGCTCTTGACCGAACATTGTGTGACATTCTTCGAGACAAGTATGAGAATGCGTTAGACAGGCCATTTGGAGGGTTAACAGTGGTTTTTGGTGGGGACTTTAGGCAAATTTTACCATTCATCCACAAGGGAAAGAGAACTGACACTGTAAACGCAACCTTAAATTCTTCTTACCTATGGGATTGTATTACGGTTTTCCAGTTGAGGACTAACATGAGATTACAGTCAAGTACTACAACCGGTGTAGAACAAAGTGAAGTTGAAGATTTTGACAAATGGTTGCTCGAAATTGGTGATGGGTCGGCATATTACGACACTGACAATGAGCTGGTTAGGATCCCAACATATCTCCAACTCCCGAGATGTATTGATGATATCGGAATAGTAATTAATAACGTCTATTCAAATATAGAGACCAATTTCGAACAACTTGAATACTTGAATGAAAGGGCAATACTTACTCCAAAAAATGAAACCGCACGTGACATCAACAAAGCCATTATGGACCGCATACCAGGAAACACTGTCAAGTACTTAAGTGCGGATAAAGTTTGTCGGGCAGAAAGCAGTGCAAATGAAGATGATATTTTATACAGCACAAAGTTTTTGAACTCACTGCATTTCAATGGTGTGCCAGACCATGTACTGGAGCTAAAAGTAGGCACACCTGTTATGTTAATGAGGAACCTTAACCAGTCAAATGGGTTATGCAACGGCACAAGACTTCGAGTCACATATCTAGGGAAGTGGTGAGTTGAAGCTCAAATTCTATCTGGATTGCATAGTGGAACCAAGGTGACTATTCCTCGAATCATTATGACACCATCACCTACCGAAGCAAAATGGCCGTTTAAGTTACACAGACGAAAACTGCCTTTGTCTATTTGTTTCGCAATGACAATCAACAAAAGCTAAGGACAGTCTCTAAAAAAAGTAGATGTGTACTTACCAAAACAAGTTTTTTCACACGGGAAATTGAATGTTGCCATCTCGCGCGTAACAAGCAGAAAAGGTTTGGTCATTTTAAATAGAGACGAAGACAGGCACGAATCCTTGGTTAAGAACATTGTTTATAAAGAAGCGTTTATTGGCATGTCATAGGTGATACTGGATGTTGCAGTGAATCTCATTTTGTTATCCAATTTACATGTGGCTTCGATATGTTTCATATGAAAAACCCTAATTTCTTAGCAAACAATGCACTTTTTCAAGTTGTTTATTGTGTTTTTCAATTTGGTAAAAAGTAATGGAACATATGGAAGTAAAATAAATTCATTGTAGCCTAAAGCATAAATCGGACAAATCTTATACAAACTAGCGTTATTTAACTAACTATCTAATTCGATCATTTTTTTCAAGACAATATAACCACTTAAAAAAACCGCATTCAAACACTCTGAAAATTCATTCTAACTCAAATACTTCACCACACTGACCTTAAAACCCTAACTATGTAATTTCTCAATCACACAACCTAATTACTAGCTAAAACTATTTTACTTCATTATTATAAATTATATATTACATAATATTCCAATGATACCAAGAAACATATGAACGTATGACCTATGTTTAATTAATTGAGAGTATGTAAAAATTATCATTGGAACAAGGATATATATATATATATATATATATAAATGGTAAAGGCGTATACCATTGACATGGGCCACTTTGTGACCGGACCCCCTACCCAGCAAAGGAAGCATTCCCCGGTAAATATCCTAACAATGGTACCCATCACCTTGCTTGGACTCGAACACGAGACCTGCATATTTCAGCACAAGGGTGGGCCCAAGGTTTTTACGGATGCTGGTGGCCACCAGGCTATGCCTGATGGCTTATAAATATATATATATATATATATATATAGAGTTGGTTTCAAATGAGAACCATACAAATAATTAGGAACCATTAGGAACCAATATTCACCAGTGTATATATATGATATTCACCAGTGTATATACAATGGTGAATATCATATTAAATATACACTGGTGAATATCATATTAAATATACACTGGTGAATATTATATATATATATACACTGGTGAATATCATATGTATATACACCGGTGAATATTGGTTCCTAATGGTTCTCAAATATTTAGTGGTTCCTATTTGAACCCACCTCTCTCTCTCTATATATATATATATATATATATATATATATATATATATATATATATATATATATATATATATATAAAAGCCACAAACATGTTACAAATGTGTGGAGCAGAAAGCAGAGATATATAGATCGTTCATAATGCTTTCTGACTATGTCATTTAAAACGGTAGGCCTAAAACTTACCCTGATTGAGTGAACTCTTGCATAACAACAACAGTTTCCCTTATAAGTTGTGTAACTGGGTTTGGTTCCTGCAGATATGATATAAATGCTTATGTAAGAAGTTGTTGCAAACTAGCTAAACCGACATTTAGGATTTCAGTAAACTTAACTAATAGGTTCAAATGTAACAAGCGGAATAGACTTTTAAAAAGTTCAGACAGTAATAGAACAAGAAGGATAAAGGATTACTTTGTATAGACGATGGTACTGCTCAGCCTGCTTCCTACTCTTTCTGACCAAAACTCGAGAATCTGCCCCATCCCACTACACAAGAGAAGAAATGTACTGTAAATCCAGGTAGAATCATAGCTCCTAATTTAGAAAAATATGAATTGTGTGCCCACATGGATCGAGTTTTATGTGAATTATTAAACTTCGAGCAGTATGGAATAAGAAATCGCAAAAAACATGGATTAATATTAATTAATAATATAATTATAATAAAATCAATTAAATGAATAATAAAATCAATTAGTACATTAAATAAAATTTTTAATTTCTTAATCACACTATTATTATATAGAAAAATTTAATATAATTATTATAATAAAATCAATTAAATGAAATTCGAAAGTACGTGAGGTGTAGCTCGTGGATAATGAATTCCGGCAGAAATCAGCATTCGCCGTTGACCGACGATTACAAATGCTCGGTGATCGTAGCTGACATTGAACGGCTTAAAATACTCGCTGGAGACTGTGGCGAGGGTTACGGTCAACGCCATGGTCAACCATTGGAGACTGCTTCAAATTCATCATCAACATCAAAAGCAGCATCAGATCGAAGACGCTTTGAGAAGGAGGTTTTGAGAAGATCGGAGTTCCAGAAAAGGTCGGCGGCGGTTAACCGGCGAGAACGATTCCACACATATTCACTGATTTGATTTTTTTGGTATGAATATTCACTGATTTGATATTGGAAAAAGAAAAATAAAAGTGAGTAAATAAATGTGTTATTGTTGGAAGCTGAGTTTTATACATTTGAGGGAAACATAAGGAAGCATGAAATAGGCACAAACCATGTGTTTTAATTTTAGAAAGTCGCAGGTCGGCGGCGGTTAAAGACACAAAACTCTTGATTCTGATCATTGTTTGTGACAAATCTCTTTGGAAATTGTCTCCGCGCAACGCACGGAAATACGCCTAGTTATATAAAAGAGAAAAGAAATTTAAGCATCCTCTCAGGAAACCTAAATGTTCATTAAATGAGAGTAGAGGGCAGGGGAAAAAATGTTATTTTAGTAGTTTCTATAAAAATGTTATTTTAATAGTTCCTAAATATTAACTCTCTATAAAAATCTTAATTGTAGAAACAAGAAAAAAAGAAAAACTCAAACAGACTGGATGGTTGTAGAGAGCAGATTGATATTATTTTGAAGTTTATTTTTGTTATAGAGAAACATTCACTTTCAAGCTAAACTTGGTTCGAGATGGGAATCAGAGAAGAAAATGTAGTACGTTTTGACATTACTAGCCATAAATTAAAAATGGTGCAATTCGAATTTGAAGGGTTTGTAATTTATTTATAGATCTTATTTCTAAAAAGCTTCTAATTTTATTAACCTGGTTTATAAAGATGCGTTTTGTTTGTAATTTTCTTTTAAATAGAAGTTTGAAATTGTTATGAATAATTATGATATTGATGTCCATATTTTTAATATATTAATTAGAGATATCGATATAATATTAGAAGATTATTTTCTTAAAGACTACTTAATCATTTTATCTTTAAATGAGTAAAATAATGTGATTTTCTCTTTAAGCGGTTTTAACTAATGATAAATACACTATAATGACTAACTTTGATACTAGATTGTCGTGGAATAACAAACTAATACGAATCTAAACTTAGAATGTAATCAACATAAGTATTCACTAAATATTCATTTTCATATATCTCAAATAGTATTGGCGGGAATAGTCGTTACAAAGTAATATTCAACCACACATCCACACTGCTATCCTATCCACTATTTATAGACAATGAGAACATACAATACAACTTAACTTAAATGTCACGTGTTTATCTGAAAACAATTCGGACATTTACAATCAACTAATCTAATTCTTGATTTACTTATTAAGCTTCAAGCTCCACTTTGGAACTTGAGGTCTTCTTTCGAAGTAAAGTCTTCAAAGTTGAGTTTGGAAGTTAAACTTTGTACTTCCGAAGTAAAGACATAACAAAATCTTCACACTTTTTAGCTTCATCCAAATATTCAAATTACAAAAATCTTTTCCTTGGATGATGCTACAAAAATCACCAATCTTCATAAGCTCAATATGCACACTTCATCTTCATGCAATCACAAACCCAAAACATACGCTTCATTCTATCTCAATTTCTGTTTGATGCAATCAAGATAATACTGGAGAACTTTCATAAAGTGAAGACCTTCATTATCTTTGTCATGATCTCTGAAGAGTAAAGGCTCCAATGTTAAAAGTTCAACATTGCTCATTCTCCTCAGATCTACATCTTCATACAACATGTCTTCACACCTATCTTCTCTTTATATAACTATCTCATGAGAGTCCAAATCCAGTCTCTAACCATTGATCTTTGGTTTTTCTTCAAACTTTTTTCTTATAGTTGGCTAAATAGGAATTTTGTTCATCATCATAGTAGACCTATTTCTTTTGAATTTCTTCTTAAAATCTTTAAAGTTACTAGATGCATTTTCTTGAACCAGCTTCTCAAATTCATACCCATATGCATACAGTCAAGGGTTAACCATCTTCAATTTGTACAGCTGAAGTAGATCATCTCTTTTCAACTTCATTAGTTCATTTGTAGTTCTGAAGTATGTGTAGTGAGTTTCAACCCTTTTCACAATGATTGCCTTATTTTTAATATCATATTTCTAACCCATTATTCTAGCTGGAATTCCTCTTTTAATCTCATCTAATCTCTTCTACTCTCAATTGTTCCCTTGAAGGATCAACAATTCTAGAACCCTCTCTCATTTTACAGGTTTTCCACTTCATTCTCTTGAATTCAACATTCTCTTCCAAAGGCCTCCATTCTAAAGGATCATTCAGAAACCCTTTTACTTCTTGAATATGTTTTTCTTCAGTTTGCTTTGCTACCAATTCTTCAAGAGTAAAGTATTGAATTCTTGATTGTTCATTAGACCTTTTCACCTTCTTTTCTTCTTCTTTTCTTTTCTTATCAGCCATGAAAGCTTGTTGATCATCTTTCGTAGCTTTCTCTTTCAGTAGTACTTCAAGAACTTTATCCTTCTTTACATCTTCCTTCCTTAACTCTTCCATTTCCTCATGCTTGTCTATTTCAATGTAGTGCTTCTCCAAGGTCTCAATTTTCATTTGGCACACCTGTCTCTTATCAAATCATTTTGTTGACAAGGTACCTTATCAAATGCTCTTTCAACCTTGCAGAATCCATGCTTTTTCTCCACAACTCAAGCTTATTTGTAACCTTCTTTATAATAGCAGGAGTAACCTTTCTAGCAATTTGTTTCTTTCTAGTACCAGGTTTAGGAATTTCAACAATTATTGTATCAGCTTTTGGGACTTCAACTGCACCATCTTGCTTCGCAGTTAAGAGATTTAAGTTCACACACATCTCTTTAAACAAATACTTTGCATATCTTATTTGATCAATCTTATCATGCCTACCACTGTTTTTTACTTCTAAATTATCACTTTTTCCATTAACTCATCTTTAGTTCTAATTTTGATTCTAGAAACAGAGTCATATGGCATCTCATCATATATCTCTATTCCTTTCTTGTCAGTTAGTTCATCATAAATGATTCCATCAGCTATCAAAGCTCGTTTCCCTTCTCTTTGAATGAAATCACCATGATAAAGATGTTTTTTTGAACTTTTGAAACTGTCCCCTTCACAATCATCAATGTCAACCCATTCATTTCCATCTTTGTCTTCAATAACATCCTTGTTTTCCCCATAATCCATCTGTATATTAGCAACTACATATGTCCATCTGTATATTAGCAACTACATCATCTACATGGGTTGATCTAAGTACAACCAATTCATTTTGAAGAAGTTGAGTAGAGAAAGTATCTTTTAAAACATCTATCTCCTTCGGTTGGCTAATTACTTGGGCTTGAAGTTCTACGTTCTTAACCCTTAACAAAGAGAAAGAGCTAATACCATGACTAATTGAAGAATCGTTTTTAACTCATTTGCTTTTAGCCTACATTATAAGGTTTTTTAGTCACTAAAGAAGAACTTGATGGTTCTTCAATAGGAGTAGAAGTCTTGATATCGCATATTTACATCTACATTTATATGCGATATTTGGTCATTTTCGTATTTGAATCAGGATGGATAGGATAGGGTTTTGCATTTAATCGTGTGAAAGTGTTTTGTTCAAGTGACAGGCTTTAATATGACCGGGAAGTGGAAATTTGGCCAAGAAACGCAAGAAAATGGTCAAAAGTTTGAGATTTGGTGATCTGATCAGCCACTGGACGCATTAGGTGTTGAATGCGGCGCAGTCAACGAGCTATTACAATTCTAGAAACTAACCACTGCGGCGCAATGGTCGTTTCTTGCGACGCACCGGGGTTTTTGAGTTTGAATACAAAATGGAAACTACAAGCACTACGACGCAATGACTTGTTGATGCGGCGCATTGGGAGTTTTTAGGAATCCGGATTTTGAGCCTATAAATAGAACCTTTCAACACCAAATTCAATATCAGTTTTCGGAGAACGGTTTTGGAGATAGAAGATTGACTTTTGGAGCTAGAGACAAGAGAAAACAAAATTTTGAAGATTTATCTTCATTATTATCGATTTACAAACTCTTATACTTTCATTATTCGATCAATACTATGTTTATTACTTTGTTTGTCGTTTTTCTGATTCACCATGAGTAGCTAAATTACTTAAACATTCGTTTAGATTAGGGATCTATTAATATGTTTTAGTTTTTTGTTAATTGAATGTATTAGATGTTTTATGTTTAATGGACAACCCGTTCTTATTACAATCTTAATATTGTTAAAGTTTCTTATATTCACTTGATTAATTGATATTCTAGGTATTCGAGAGGAATCTAGAATTAGGTTAAAACATTGAATGAAATAATCAATCGGTCTATAACTGATTTAAAATTGCTAATATTCGAGAGGAATTAGTAATGGGAACTTAAGTAATTAGATTAAAACGAGATCACTAGTTAATAATTACAAAAGATTGGATTAGAAAACTAGTAAGCTATTCGAGATGAACCTTTACAAGATTAAATTATTAACATCGGCTTTACTATTAAAGCTTAGTTATTTTGGACAAATATTGTATTCAAGAGTACCAGAACTGTTTAAGGTACTTAAAGTTAACTACGTATTCGAGAGGAACTTAGTTATAATTTAGAAGTTAAATAATATTCAATTTCTTAAAGTTAATTCAAACTAATAGTGAACAACCCAAACGAGTGTCTTTTCCTTAAATTGATAAACAAACAATCTTTTCGAACGAACGTGACAACTCGGTCACAAAACAACCAAATCTTTAGTATTATTAATTCTTTATTCAAACTAATCATTAGTCCCTGCGAACGAATCCGACTTACTTTAAACTATATTACATGCGATTAGGTCCACTACCTAAAATTGTATAGTCGAGTAAAGAGTATTTCGAGTTTTTAAAATTAAACTAGATTTTACACATCAAGTCTCAGGAATTACAACTGGTATGGAAAGTGTGGTGCTCATAGAAACACTTGCAGTTATACCCTCATCTTGAACTATCAGCTTTGGGTCGACAGAGTAACTAGTGTGGAAAACTTTCACGGATTAGAATGAATTCATAAAAGTCAGCATTTGGGATTCTAATCAATGTTGGTTGATCATTGACCACAAATGTCTCCCCCTCAACTACATTACCTTCAACAGAGTCCCCAGTCAAATCTATCTCAACATTTCCTTCTTGAGATAACACATATGGCTCATTTTCTCCTTTTTCCATTTCAACTAAAGGATCTTGTTGTAATAAGGTTCTTCTTGTTGTTCATCATGTTATTCAAGATGAGGTTGAGGTTGTTTTGGTTTAGGTTATGGTGGTTGATGTGGTTCAAGTTGTTGTAACGACCCAAAACTTCATTTCTATACAATGTACAAAATGAATGGTTATACACGTAAGAGCTCGATAATGGTCCACGAAAGTTAACTTTTTAAAGTTAGATGGAGAAGGATCGGGTGTATGTGAGTGAGAAGTGGTATTGAAGGTGTTCATTCGTTATTTGTGAAAGTGATAATGAGAATCATTCGTGGAAATGAGTTTGACGCACATTCACCGTTTTGGTTATAACTCCTTCATATGGATTTCGTTTGAGTGAATCATATCGGAGAAGAACTGTGACGACGAGAGCTACAACTTTCAGTTTTAGGTTTAGCTGGCATTAAACTTTTACGGCGTAAAGACTTTATGTCACACCCCGCTCAGGCAGAAATCCGAGGTGTATAGTAATATGGATATCAGAACACAAGATTACATCGAATAAAAACTACAACATTCAAGTTTACATTAGATAAAGTTGAGGAGTACAATAAATACAACATAAATACAAATATGTGGTTTAAATAGACATTAAACTAAGTCTAGCTAACTCTCTGCGAAGTCTACACAAATAATAAAGAAACCGAAATACGTCTAGTCAAGTCTCTTCGAAAATCCTCAAAATCCAATATCAAATAATGTACTCCGTAATTGATGTAAAATCTCAATATCCTGAAAAGCGTTAAAAATAATACGACGTCAACATAAAGTTGGTGAACTATTCGTATTGTTATAAAACAATAAGTATACTCGAAAGTCGAATAAGTTTTGACCCTGCTGAAATACATAAGACCAATATAAATAATGTCTATAAAATAATACCTCGAATCATAACCATAATACTGATATGTGCAATCGTTTTAGATAATCCAATACACTTGTCCCTTACAATAATACCTAAAATACAACCCTCAAATACGCAGCGTGTCAAGCCACATGATAATACCAAATAGGTGGTCGGTCATAACATCCCCTCACATACGTGAGTAATGAGGGTTTGTAAAACCCATATAGATCTATATATGTCACACCCCGCTCAAAGCGGAAACACGAGGTGTTCCAGTTACGATATCAAAAGTCAAGGACTACAACATTATAACCAATAAACAAAACATTGGAATAAAATTTATCATGCCAAAAGTTTACAAAATACATTACAAAGTCACAGCGATCAAACGCCAAGTACAAAATACATATCGAATGTCATAAAATGGATCACAAAGGAATTACATCGAAAACAAAAGAATCCCAAATAAACACAAAATAAATGATCCAAAGTAAGCATGGCATGATCAAGAACATCCTCAAACTCCTGAAAAGCGTTAAAAACTACATCAACACATGTTGGTGAATTATTCGCAATTCTAAGTAAAAGTTGACCCAATGACAAAATTTAACAAACATGGTAAGTTTCGAATATCATATATTTTTTTACAACCATAGTGCGATGTACATTGCCTAGACTAGTCATACACTGAACCTGACCTCACCATAATCCCCTTTCCTAAGGCGTATCAAACCAAAGGCAACAAATAATGAAATACGGCCATAACATCCACTCCTAGGGATGTCCTAGCGAGCGAGGAGGGTTTGGTCCAACCCAAACAGGTCTATATATATGAAACCACGGGCATCAAAGCTTAACAAGTGTATAAGGGGGCCTACTGAGGCCTAATCTAAACCAATCCTGATCCACTAGGTAAACAAGATATACTGTAACGTCTAGCTTACATGCAGACAATTTAAAATACGCTTTCCAGCCCAAAAATAGTAAAGATATAGGGCTACGAATAACTCACCATGAAAGCTCAACAAAATATCGAGTACACAATCACGGAGCTACAACTCCACCGTCTAAGTGCCTTCAAACAATAAATAACATAGTCTCAGTATCTTTATAAGGTTAAGTTTATTTAAATATTCCAACGATTATTAAGTCGAATCAAGATGACGGATTCAGGAGACGATATTCCGCGCCAAACAGGACAATGGGAAGTCACCGACATTTCACGTGATAATTGACAATTGGAAAGGAATGATATTCTGAATCGAAAATGACTAATGGGAATATCGGTTGAAATGAATACCGTTACCAAGGTTTTATCCAGATCGACCAAAGTCAACGTCAAAGATGTTGACTTGGTCAAAGTCAAAGATGTTGACTTGTTTAAAGTCAAAGTCAACGATTTGAAGCAAAGTCAAAGTCAACGTAAAAGTCAAACTTTGACAATTTGAGAGTTTAAAGTCCTTAACTTTTCAAAATAATAGGGTAAAATAGCTTTTGAATGATTTATAAGAGTTTGTCATAAAAACATCATTTGATGAATTAGATTACGATCGCGTTTCGTAAGGAAGTATATTTATTAAAAGTAGTTAAAAACGTCTGTTTTAAATAAGTATTATGACTATTTTGATAGCGTTGACGTTTTTGAGTCCAAAGACGATGTTCGTGCATATTATGTTATTTTTATATATCTAAGTTTACTTATACGAGCGTTTAGATTTGTTAAAAGTCATAAGATGTAATCGGAAGCTTCGCTGCAGCGCTACACGGAACAAAGACGTCACGACGATTTAAAAGCAAAACTGAAATTTTGCTGGAAAATACCCGGGTGCGTCGCCCTTGCCTATTTCCAGGTTTATGTATTTTAACATTTTGCCGAAATCCGATTTATTAAAGGTTTTAGGTTTAAATTGTAAACTGTCCAAAATTTGTATTATGTTCATTTAACATTTACCAAGCTTTACATATATGTATATATGCCATTTTACATATTAATATAGATAATATGTTATTTTCAGGTTAAGTTTACATTTTAATGTATATTTGTCCAAACTTAGTCCAAAATCCCCGAGTATTCAAAGTTTCGGTCTAATAGTTAACCATTTTTCAAGGCTAAATCCGAAATAATAAGAAAATATTTGAAAGAGAGGAATTAGGGAAAATTAGCGATTTTACCGTTAACACCCGCAAGAAATCTACAAGTATATGAACCCGATAGAAGAAGCCTTCGGTGGTGTGGTGATGAAAAATCTGGCTCCAAAACACAATACACCCACCATTAATAAAGGTTCTCAAAATGAAAAAAAAGTTAGAGAGATCTTGGAGGATTTACTTACCAAAACTCAAACTAAAGTTTCTTCGAGAAAACTAGTCGGATCTTCCAAAATGAAAGATAAATATGGATGTAAGGAGCTTTTAGGACAAATGAATATAGTTGATGTTAGAATCTCTACCAAAATGGGAGAAAATGGAACAAAAAGTGAAGAAAACTTAAAGGAAAACTTACCAAAGATTTGAGAAACCAAAAGGGATTGATAGAAATGACTTTTCCTTTGATAAACTCTCTTCAATATTGTGTTTTATCTTCTTTAAACTTATGGAAATGGTTGTTCTTGAGAGAGAAATGTTTAGAATTTCATGAGATTTGAAAGTGAATTGGGAGAAAGAGTGTGATATGGGTTTGTGTAAGTGAATGATAAAAGTGAGTTTCTAATGACCTAGAATGACTCAAAATGACTCACTTATGGACTTATTAAGATCTTTCCACGTTTGGGACAGGTGTCAACTCCTTATAACATGCAAAAGTGAGTCACAAGCTACAAAACAAAAAAGCTGTCCAAAAAGGGAGGGCGCCGCCCCTAGGGGCTAGGGTTGCGTACCGACCCAATTTTCTGGATTTTCCGATTTCCGTTTACGTTATCGTTAAGCATTTTCGTTCGTTGAAAGTTTACGATTTGATTTGCAATGAACTTAGGCAAGTTAATTATATGTTTTCTTGGCATTAGGATTCATTAAATGATTCGATTTCGATTCCGATTTTGAGATACGCACGTTTTCGGTATAAGTATAAACAAGAGCGATATCACATTATCTCGAAGATAAAGAACACATTAACCAACAATTTTGGCGTAAACACCCTAACTTAATACCACGTGAATACTAACTATTCGGCACTTAGGTAAACATAAAGCTTACGTCTCAAGAGACGAATCATCAAAACACATAAAACCCGACTCATAACAATAAATCGTGAGTAAATACAAAGCGAAATACAAGGGTCGAAATAATTGCGAATAAAAGTAAAATAATACGGTAACAAGAGTATATAGAAATGACGGGTCGTCACAGCCTTCCCCAGTAAAAAGAATTCCGTCCTCGAAATAGTTACCGAGCATCGCTGCTAGAAAAGAGATGGGGGTACTTCCGCTACATCTCGTCCTCCCTCTCCGAAGTAAACTCAGCTCCGATCTTATAGTTCCATCGAACTTTCACTATCGGAATCCGAATTCGAATCCGTCGTAAGCGTTTGACCTCTCGGTCAACAATTTCCACCCGCTCCTCTATCACATGAAGCGAATCATCCAAACGTAGTTTCTCTAGTGGAATGATCAAGGACTCGTCAGCAAGACATTTCTTGAGATGCGATACGTGAAATACGTTGTGCAAACCGTACAACTCAGGTGGAAACTCAGGACGATAAGCCACTGGGCCAACACGAGACAATACTCTAAAAGGACCCGTAAAACGTGGACTCAACTTGCTGCGCTTCTCGAATCGAAACACAATCTTCCACGTAGAAACCTTCAACAACACCATATCTCCGACCTCAAACTCGAGAGGTCTCCGACGCAAATCCGCGTACTTATTCTGTCGGTCTTTAGCGGTTAACAGGCGATCCTTGATTCTAAAGATCTTATCAGTAGCCTCCTGGATCAACTCCAGACCCGTAACCTGGCTATCGCCAATCTCAGCCCAACAAAGAGGAGATCTACGCTTGCGACCGTAAAGAGCCTCAAATGGTGCGCAATTAATACTGGAGTGGTAACTATTGTTGTACGAAAACTCGTTGAACGACACATGTCGATCCCAACTCCCACCAAAGTCTAAAGCACATGCGCGTAGCATATCCTCCAATCGTCTGAATCGTGCGCTCACTCTCCACATCGGTCTGAGGGTGATAAGCCGTGCTCATGTCTAGTCTGGTACCCAAAGCTCGTTGTAACTTTTTCCAGAACCTCGAAGTAAATCGTGTGTCGCGATCAGAAATAACAGATACCAGAATGCCATGCCTGGCCACGATCTCGTCAATGTATAGTCTAACTAACTCTCTATTCGGTAATCTTCATGAATAGGCAGAAAAATGCGCTGACTTAGTCAACCGATCGACGATAACCCAGATGGTATCATAACCTCATGTAGACCAAGGAAGTTTCGTAATAAAGTCCATCACGATATTTTTCCACTTCCACTGTGGGATCTCCGGCTGTTGAAGAAGGCCAGAAGGCTTCTGATTCTGAGCCTTGACCTTAGAACACGTCAAACACTTGCCTACATACTCGGCAATTGCACTCTTCATGCCAAACCACCAATAAAAATCCTTTAGGTCATGGTACATCTTATCCGCTCCGGGATGAACGGAATAGTTTGACTTATGACCCTCATATAATATCAACTGCCTAAGACCACCGAGAACCCAAATGCGATCCAAGAAATACATCACCCAGTCGTCTTTCGGCTTTAATTGTCGTGCCAAACTAAACAATTCCTCATTCTTCAGGCAATCCTCGGTGAGAGCCTCCTGTTGAGCCTCAATAATACGAGCCTTCAAGATCGATTGAATAGAAATCGTCATGGCGCGAACTCTCACTGGCTTAACCGACTCCTCGCGACTCAACACGTCGGCTACAACATTCGCCTTACCCGGATGGTAGCGAATCACACAGTCATAGTCGTTAAGCAACTCTACCCATCAACGTTGCCTCATATTCAACATCTTTCTTCTTCACGAAAAGTACCGGCGCACCCCAAAGATAGAAACTAGGTTTAACGAAGCCTTTGTCCACCAACTCCTAGATCTGCCTTGATAGCTCTAAAATCTCCGAAGGTGCCAACCAATAAGGAGCCTTCGCCACCGGCGCTGCTTCCGGAACCAAGTCAATGCGAAACTCTACTTCTCTACTAGGGGTAAACCAGAAAAGTCCTCTAGGAACACATCGGGAAAATCACCAACCACCGGCTTATCCTCCAACTTCTCCGCATAGTCTTTCTTCACCAGTTGTGCAAGAAAGAGTGAACAATCCCGTTTGATGTACTCCCGACCTTTCAAGCATGAGACGATCTTAAGGCGCTTCCCCGCCTTATTCCCCTGAACTAACAACGACTCTCCCGGTGTGCCCTAGCTTCTTACACTTATTGCACACCCAACAATTCACCTCCTTGGCGTGGTGGTTACCACACCGATCACACCTCGGATGCCTACCATGGGCACTCGGTGTCACAGCAGCATACGAATGCACAACTTGAGGAGCATCCTGCCTCCTAAACCTTTTCCACGAGTCTCTCTGGCGGAATCCCCCACTCCGTTTCCTTCTGGAGTCCTGCTTAATCTCTTCTGAAGGAATCCCACCATCGCGTACTATGTTGTGAGTCAAAAAAGTCGTAATCTCCACTGCACTCGGGAAGGTGCTCGGTCCGGAGGAAAGGACATAACTGCGGATTGCTGGGGTAATCCGTGGATGTAGCGGCCGACCCGCTTAAGCTCTGGTTGAACTAGGTGAGGAACTAACAGGGAAAAAGCGTAAAAACGCGAAGTGTATCCCTGGATATCTGACCCAACCATCGTCAGACTCCACAACTCCTGCTCTAGCTTCTGAATTTCAGACTCAGGCACGTATTCCGTAATCATCAGTTCTGTAACATCCGTCCCATATCGGTTGGAGAGGGGAACGAATCCTTCTTTATAAGGGGGTTGATACCTCTCCTAGCATGACGTGTTTTGGCACGAGCTTCGTGTCAAAAACAAATCCGTGTGCCGGTGAGCAAAGCGGACAATATCACGCTATGGGTGTGCTTGGGCTGTTACAGAATCCATGATTGCTACGGACCCCATGGTTACTACAGAGCTAGTTGCTATGGAGCAAGTTACTATGGAAGCTGAAATGGTTACTACGGAGATAGTGACTACTGCCAGTATTCCAGTTGCTACGGAGAGCCCCGTAGATGATCAACCACCATTGTTTACAACAACTCCTCCAACATTTTACCAAGCTTCTCACACTTTTTCAAGCTATTCCATGTGAAGCTACAACAATCACTACCAAAACATCTGAAGCTCTAGCTCCTACCTTTGATCAACAAGTTACTGGTGATGAGCTAATTCAGCAAGAAATGGCAAGAACCTTTGTCATGTCTGATGAGTCCACATTAGCTTCACAACTTGACAAAATCAAAGAAGACAAGAAGAAACAAGAAAAGGAGAGAGCTGAAGCTGAAAGAAAGAAAGTCATAGCTGCAATAGTTGCTAGACAAAAAGCAGCAGCAGCTGATGATACTGAACCCAAAGAAGGTCAACTTACTTTGCCTGAAAAACAAAGTGATATTGCTGTCTCTGCAGGTAGATTTGGATACATCACTCTGAATGGAAAACTTGTCAAAGTCAACCTTGATGATCCATAACAAAAAGATAAAGGCAGGGTGAAGGTTGTGGAGAAATCAAAAGAAGAGAAGAAAGGAAGAAGAAAGGCTTGCAAGAAAGAAGGATGCTGCAGAAAGGGATGAGAAACACCTGCGAGCAGAGATGGAAAGAGAAAGATTGGAAGCAGAAAGAGCATCTACTGAGTTCCTAAGACTTGAACAAGAAATAGCCTCTGCTGAGTTCCTCAAGAACCTTGCTGCTGAAGAAGAACTCAATCAAGAACCTACTCAGGCTGATAGAGAAAAGCTAAGGAAAATTGCTGAGGAGGATGCAATCCGTGCTCAAGAGATGGCAGATGAGCAGATTCTGGAAGACCTTTTTCTTAAAGGTCAAGAAAAAGCTGATGCTGAGCTTGCCAAAAAGATGCTTGAAGAAGATGAACTCATGCACCAAAAGCAAGCCAAAGCCAAGCCTGAGAAGAAGAAAGTGTTTGGAAAGAAGGAGTCCACAAAGGCCAAGCTAGCTGAAGATAGGCAGAAATTTGTCTCTTATCTAAAGATAAAAGGTTACAATGGTAGGTCTTTAGGACCTATGAAGATGGCTAGCATTTTGGAATTAGTGGAGAACGAGAAGAAGAAGGATGTTCAAAGGAAAGCTGCTCTTGCCAAGATTCAAGAGAAGAAGAAGCAAGACATGGAGAAGGCCATGAAGATTGCTTTTGAAACTGGCAGAAGGATTATTAATGAACAAGAACCTGTTAGTACTGCTCATGCTACGGATAAACCTATTGACAAGCCAAAGAGGAAGAAGCTAGCATCCAAAAGAATTCATACTCTTGCTAAGAAAAGAAGAGTAGAAACTTCTACTGCTCCAAATGCTTCTCAAGAAAGTCCTAACATTCCTTTTATGGATGTTAAGCAAGAACCTGTTAGTGTGGAAGAACAAGATCCTAAAGCTACTCACGAAGATTGTTCATCATATATTAACCATGTAGAAGGACTACAGTTTACTCCTTTAGCTATGAAGCCTCCTATGATCATTGATTGGAAATTTCTTGGTGGGCAACTGGGAACAGAATACGAGGTTACAAGACAAAACAAATTGAAAACAATAGTTCCAGCCTTCCACCGAGTGATAAGAGATTTCGAAAGAGATGGCTTAGAGAGAATGTACCAATTAGGAAAATTCAAATATTCTCATCGAAGAGGAGAATGCTCAGGTACGGATCATGCAGTGGATTGTTTATGTGGTTTGTTTGAACCAGGATACGAGAAGAAAAGTTCAGTGTTCAAGAAGGGAGGTCCATCGAATCCAATCGTCAAGTGGTTCGTCTATGAACGAAGTGGTGTCTACTCACTAGTAAGAAAGGAGGGAGCCATGGAGTTTTACTTGGTGGATAAAAGATATCCACATGGCTTGAAGACTTTGGAAGAAATGATACAAGTCAAGCTATATGGACTTCTTGATTCAAGAATAGCACATGAACTGGTTTGGAGCATTCTGGTACGAATCACAGAAGAAAGAACAAAAGGAAAGGAAGCTGAGTGGCAAAACAAGGATGAAAGACGAAATATGTAATTAACTTGAAGTAGTTAAACTTGTTTTGTAATGAAGTAGTTAATACGGTTGAAGCATTGAAACTTGTTCTTTTTAAATATAAAAGTTCAAGGTTAAGGGGAGATTGTTGGGTTATAACTTAGACAAAATAGTTTAACTCCTAAACAATACTTCTAACAAACGGGAAAAGTAACTTACAAGATTAATACGGAAGTCATTAAGAAGTTAGAATAATTTACTTGATAGAGTTAGAATTAGATTATGTTTCCTTTTGTAATTAGATAAGGTTTTCTTATTTTAGATAAAGATAGATGTAGATTTCTTGTTTATCTAGAACTAGCCTCAAGGTCTATAAATATAGATCCTTGTAGAATAGAAGAAACACGATGTATTGATATTCTGGTTTAATACAATTGAGGCTTAACATTCGACAATATTGTGACGTCCCGTCTATTTGAGGTACTCGAGTTACCGTCATTATTTATATTTTATTCGCAATTGATTTCGACCCTTGTGTTACGCTTTGTTTTGCTCGCGAATTACTGTTATTGATTATCGGGTTCTCGTATTTACTGATTTGTCCCTCGGGACGTGTTAATATTATTTTATCTAAGTGCCAATTAGTTAGTATCCTCATAAATATAAGTTAGAAGGTTTATGCCAAATTTGTCGGTTATCGGATCCTTTATCCGCGAGTTATCGCACTTTTACTCTTGTTTACTCTTTTACCGAAATCGTGCGAATCTCGAAATCGAAAGTGAAAATATAAAATTAAATGAACCTAATATAAGGTAAATCAAAGTGTGAACTTTCCTAAGTTCAACGCAAAAAGAATCGGGAACTTTCGACGAACGAAACTCCTTAACGATCGCGTAAACGAAAAAGCAAAAAGTCTGGATTTTGGCCCGGTGCGCAGCACCAACATTGTGGTGCGCAGCACCGACCTGCTGGACGGATTTTGTCTTTTTGTGTGACTCATTTTTGCATGTAAAACGATTGGGGACACTTGGCATAACCCCATTCGACCCCTAAACTGCCAGGAAACACTGCCCAAGTAATTTTATCACATGCCTTGGTCATTTCTTTCATTATTCAATCAAAACACACACACACATTTGGTGTTTTTCTCTCTACTCTCTCCATTTGTTCTTCATTTTCTTCACTCTTGGCAGTAAATCCCAGCCTTGTCTCACCATTAAAACATCCTAAACATCATAATAAACAAGTATATTCATCAAAGGGAGCATGGAGAGGTGATTCTTCCGGGTTGTTGCTTTGGTGTTCATCATTTTCGGGTTTAATCTTCTTCATCAATCAAGCTAGATCATCATCTTATCATTTTTCTTGCGGTATAATAACTTTCTTCCACTGATTTTAATTACATTTTTATCATTTTATAAATTGCATGTATGATCTAAGCCATAAAAATGAGTTTTTGTAAGGATTTATACCACTTTGTTTACAAAAACGATTTTTATATAAACACTACTTAGATCTATGTTTTTGTGGGTAAAAGTTATTTAGAAACCATAAAAATAATGTTTTATAAGTTATCTACTGGTTGCATGTCGAGATCTTTGAGTTACAAAACGATTTTAGCAAGAAAAACACGAATCGGGAAAATGGCAGCAGCCAGGTGCGCAGCACCGGGCTGCTGACCTCCCGAAAATGTGTCGTTTACTCGTTTAAAACTTGTTTTCACGTTCTGGACTTTTGTCAATAATATTATGGGGCTGAAGATGAGTAAAAACAGTAATAATGGTGACATTTTGTGTATTCAAATCCTTCGTATTGCTAATTTGTGGCGTTTGTCTTGTATTTCGGAGGCGGATATTCTCATCGTTGTACCACCGAAGTTGTCATTCCAAATTCTGGTCAAATCAAGCGGAGTTAGCGGTATAACTTGTTACTCTTGTGAATCTTGTGATTTCATTATATGTGTATTATTCGGTTTTAGCCTTGTAAATCGGTTAGGATAAATTATTAGACCAACACTCGTGCGTTTGATCGATTTGGACTAAAGTTGGACAAATGTTAAAATATAAGTAACCAAAGTATTATGTAAAGCTAAATATGGTATTATGTATTATGTATAATGGTTTAAAATGCATTGTTGATAAGCGGGAAAGTGATTGAATAAATGGACTAATATTTTATGGCGCGGAAGCGCTGCCGAAATTTCATCTCACAACTTTTACGACTTAAAACACTTATGTAAATAAATTGTATACCAAAGTAGCATATTCTACAAAAAAAAAAAACATTGTCTTTGGACTCAAAGACACCAACGCAATCTCGAATGTCATAATATTACTTAAATGGACATTTTAAACCTTTGCGATACTTTAAACTTCGTCTCAATTTAATCATTGTTTTAAGTCATCAAATTGTGTTTTGCGGCCAATATTATAAATGGTTTGGAAAGGGATTTTACTCAAAACATTTTGGTATGAAAACACTTCAAATTAATCAAAGTGTCAAATTGGACTTTTAAACTGATTTTGACTTTAATAAGTCAACTTAATTGACGTTTGACTCTTATAAGTCAACATGATTGAAATTTGACTTTCATAAGTCAACATAATTGACCCTTGACTTTCATAAGTCAACATCTTAATTTTTGGTCGACTTAATGAACATTTATATTAATAATCCTTTCGACTCGGAGTTATCATTTGCTTCCAACGGTCGCTGTTGACGTGAAAGATCGATATCTTACCGATCGGCCCTTTTCTGGCGCGGAACATCGTCTTCTTAATCCGTCATCCTTATTCGATTTATTAAACGTTGGAATATTATATTAAACGTAATCTTAACCGACAAGGCTAAACCGGACCTAGACTTATATGGATACTGAGACTATGTTGTTGATTGTTTAAGGCACTTAGGCGGTGGAGTTGTAGCTCTGTGTTTGGTGTACCCGATATTTGTTTGCTGAAGCTTTATCAGTGAGTTATTCGTAGCCCTTGTCTTAAATACTTTTGGGCTGTAAAGCGTATTTTATAAGAATTGTCTGCTTGTATGCGGGACTTTGTTGATTATCTTGTTTACCTAGTTGAATAGGTCTGCTTTAGATTAGGAGTCTTATTTGCCTTGGTGGCACCCCTAATACACTCGTTAAGCTTTATGCCCAACGGTTTCATATTTATAGCTATATGGGTTATTATACCTAACCCTCA
>CAJVGC010000132.1:41049-77341 GCA_910822075.1 Senecio squalidus
TGTTTGTAGGCATTATTTTCACAGAATCAAACTAGGCGATCTAGTAGTCGACAACATGCATGTATATTAGAGTATTAGACATGACAAAACGAGCGGGTTGGGTAATGGGTAATTTTTGTTTCAAGTCAAAACTTTTCAACGCGGATACACTTTTTGTCCATTTTGTTTTATGTTTGTTATAAATAGCTAGCGAGGGAAATATGATTACTAAAGCTATATTATCTCAATAATAATCATCGATTTTTAAAAGTAAGAGCTTCTGCTCGACCCATTTGACACGTTTCTTTTTAAGATAGTCATTTTTTAAGATTTTAGGCCAAGTATTAGCTATACATATAAGTTTTATGACTTATTTATAAGTAAATGTTATGAAAATTGCCTCTTTAGAAACTTATGGCATAGCATTTTCACTCAATTCTTTGTAATCGTAAGAAACCATCACCATACCGTCATCTAGTTAACTTCGTGGTGGGCAAAGAAAACTCTAATTATCTTTGTTGCATGGAAGGGCTATATACGACTAGTTAAATACATTAGTTAGTTTTTACAGCTTGGTTAACACTTTATTACATATGCTGTGTTTGTTGATAGTTAACTTGTATATTGTATCAAAACGTTTTTAATCTGAATTGTTTCGTGTTTAGTAGCTGAATAAAACTAAAGATACATGTAACTCGAAAATACTACCGAATTAAAAAATAAAATACAAAAAAATATCTATATAAGTTAAGTCACAAACTAAATTTATTTTATTTACAATAATGTTTACTAGAACTACTTATATAAAAAAAGTAAAAATCACAATAATCAAAATAAGCCTTACCAAAGGAACAAGTATTTATAATTCATAAACTATAAATACTTTAGGATTAATAAAATAATTACTCCTCATTATTATTCATTATTATAATTGAATAATATAAAATCACCGGCTGCAGAGAGAATGACCGGAACAGTAATGCGCCCCGCCGTAACGCTCGGCGGAACGGCGGTGGACATGTCGCTCTCGCCGTCGTACGTCAATTCCTTCCGCATCTCCGCCGTCACTAGCAGATTACTAGCTCATCTTCGCGGCGAAGCAAATACAGATATTACCGAATTCTGTAATCTATGCCTTTCTCTTGCAAGGTTAATTATTGTCCATTTTACAATTTAATTAAATAATTTAGTGATTTTTATTTTATTTTATTTTTATAATTTTTTTTTTTGTTTTGAAACCCTAAAGTAAGAAAAGACCGTACTTTGTCTTAAATCTATCCACCTACTCTGGGTAACATTTTTGTTTTACTATAGCATTGCAAGGATCAATGAAACAAAGAGTGGGACCACTCCGTCCACATCCAGAAAACGCAGCAAAAAGAAACACATAAGTAAGAAAAGACCGTACTTTGTCTTAAATCTATCCATCTGCCGCTTCCATTTATATAAAAAGTTGTTACAATTACATCCCAACTATATTGATTAGGTGTAGAAGCGGCTCTTGATTACGAAGAGCCAACTTGCATTTGTAGACACTGTGGTGTAACTCTATGGTATGAAGAAAGGATTGAAAGGAAAAACAAGGTGGATGAGCCCAAGTTCTCATTTTGTTCTATGCAAGGGCGTGTTCAATTACCAACACTCCAGCCAATTCCAACAGAACTAGTTGATATGCTGCTTCATTCGGCTGCATTTCGTGCGAACATAAGGCGGTACAAATTCAATGTTTTCTTTCACTTCAATGGGAGGAAAGGTCGATAACGCAATAAACCGAGGTGTCAGGCCATATGTGTTTAGGTTGAACCGGTAAAACATTCATCTGATCGGATCCCTCTTGCCTGTTGAAGGGACTAGGCCAAAACTTGTCCAATTATACATATACGACAAAAATAATGAAACAACCAATAGAATACAATATGTAAACAATCGCAACTATGATAAGTTGGATAGCATCGTTGTTGAAACCCTCAAACTTTTGTTGGACACCAAAAATGTTTTGGTGCAGTCGTTTCGCATGGTTAGAGACCGCCTCGCATCGGAACCAAGCGGAATTTTAAAGTTACGTTTGAAAAAAGAAAGATATTAAGACGGGCGGGTGTATAATGCCCCAACCGCTTCTGAAGTAGCTGGTCTTATTGTCGGTGATTTTACAAGTGACAATTTCCAACGTGATATTATAATCGAGCATAGGAAACAAGGCTTGCAGCGTGTTACCAACCAACACCCACAGTTTATGGCACTATCCTATCCGCTCCTATTCCCATATGGAGAGGACGGTTACATTAAGAGTACCCTACTAAGGGCACTTGAAGGTCAAAATCGAAAGAGGCAAAGGCTAACAATGTGTCAATATTATATATTTTTGCTCCTACATCGAGACAATGTGAGTAAAATATTATTACTAGGAGGTCGCCTTTCCCAACAATTCGTCGTTGACGCATATATGGCTATTGAAGAGGAAAGATTTCACTGGATTCGTCATAACCAAATAGTATTACGCAGCGAATTGTATGCTGGATTAATGGATGCTGTTTCTAAAGGTGATACAGATAGCAGTCACATTGAGAAATTTACTTTGTTACCCTCTTCTCACACCGGTGGACCACGATTCAAAATTCAAAACTACCAATATGTGATGTCAATTTGTAGGTGGGAGGGATATCCAGATCTATTTATCACTTTCACATGCAATCCTAAGTGGCCAGAAATCAACCACATGATCTGAAAAGCGGGTCACAGTAGTGATGAAAACCGTGTGGATGTAGTGTGTAGGGTATTTAAAATGAAATTACGGTCCTTCATGGAAGATTTGAAAACTAATGAGTTTTTTGGTCGGGTCAATATTCATTTTCGTTTTTCATCTTTTCTAACTCAATTTACAGACTCTATTTAGTAATCAGTAACATAAGCCATCGTACACCTCTTAACTCATGTGATTTATGAATGTAGTTGTCTATACAATTAAATTCTAGAAACCAGGGTTGCACATGCACACATTTGTTATTCCTACATCCAAAGGATAAAAACCAGTCAGTTGAACATCTTGACAGTACAATAACAGCAGAAATTCCAGATAAAATGGCCGATCCACTAGGTTATGAAACTGTCCAAAATTTCATGGTCCATGGGCCATGTGGGGAGTTGAAACCGGATGCCCAATGCATGTACGGTGGACATTGCACCAAACGTTATCCAAAAGCTTTAAACGAAACAACATCCTTTGATGCAGATGGCTTTCCGGTCTATAGACGAAGAGACAACGACCACGTTGTCGAACGAAACGGGATTATTTTAAATAACCGACATGTCTTCCCCCATAACAGAGACTTGGTTGTTAAATACAACACACACATCAATGTAGAACTTTGCAACTACTCGAGGGCTATTAAATACTTATTCAAGTATGTGCACAAAGGGCCAGACAAGGCAACCGCTACCGTAAATGGACAACATCCCAACACACTAGAAGAAATCAAAGCTCACTTAGATTGCAGATACATATCTGCAACAGAAGCGTGTTGGAGAATTTTCCAGTTTGAAGTGCATTTGAGGGAACCATCTGTAGAAAGATTACCAGTTCATTTACCCAATGAAAATTATGTCACCTTCCAAGAATCACAGCCCTTACAGAGTGTTGTCAACACACCAGGAATTGAGATGACCAAATTAACTAAATGGTTTCAAGCAAACGAAAACCACCCGGAAGCAAGAACAATGACGTACGCAGAGTTTCCTAGGTATTGGGTGTGGAACACTGATTTAAAAGCATGGACCAAAAGACACAATAGGTCGTGTCTAGTTCTTCCATCCAAGTGGAGGAGAACGATATTATTTGATGATGTTGTTGAATGTTGTGAAGGGGTGCACTTCTTTTGCAAGTGTTCGTACGGTCGATGGTGTCACTTATCCTACCTTCAAGGAGGCGTGTTACGTATTGGCACTGTTAGACGACGACAAAGAATGGAATGACTGTCTTATGGAAGCATCGCATTGCGCAGTAGGATACCAGATTCGCTACTTATTTGTCATGATCTTGTTGCATTATTAGGTTGCAAGTGCAAAAAAATTATGGGAATCCAACACTGGTATCCTAACTAATGGTATTTTGCATTATCAGCGAACATGGTGAAATATCCAAATTTGCAACTATCGGATGAACAACTTCAGGATTAAGCATTGGCCGATATTGAAGACATCATGCGAAGTATTGGGTGGAGTCTAAAAGATATAAGCGGTATGCCATTGCCGGATGTTGGAGCCAGGACGGAATCTGGCAACAGGTGTATCGATGGACTTTGATGTGCACCTTATGGCTAGCAAACATGCAGACCTACACAAAGGGCTGAACGAATGTTAGAAAATTGCATATGAAGCTGTTATGGCCTCGGTTAGAGATGATTTAGGGTCGATGATTATTGTCCAAGCTCATGGAGGAACCGGAAAAACATATTTATGGAACACGATAATTACAAAACTGAGGTCTGAACGTAAAATTGTGTTACCCGTTGCAACATCAGGTATAGCTGCAATTTTATTGCCAAATGGCCGGACAACGCATTCACGATTCCATATACCCTTAGAAATAGATGCTCAGTCAAAGTGCGAAATGAAGCATAAAACTGATGTCGCTAAGCTCCTTTTCCAGACATCTTTGATTATATGGCACGAAGCACCGATGTGCAATCGATTTTGCTTTGAAGCTCTTGACCGAACATTGTGTGACATTCTTCGAGACAAGTATGAGAATGCGTTAGACAGGCCATTTGGAGGGTTAACAGTGGTTTTTGGTGGGGACTTTAGGCAAATTTTACCATTCATCCACAAGGGAAAGAGAACTGACACTGTAAACGCAACCTTAAATTCTTCTTACCTATGGGATTGTATTACGGTTTTCCAGTTGAGGACTAACATGAGATTACAGTCAAGTACTACAACCGGTGTAGAACAAAGTGAAGTTGAAGATTTTGACAAATGGTTGCTCGAAATTGGTGATGGGTCGGCATATTACGACACTGACAATGAGCTGGTTAGGATCCCAACATATCTCCAACTCCCGAGATGTATTGATGATATCGGAATAGTAATTAATAACGTCTATTCAAATATAGAGACCAATTTCGAACAACTTGAATACTTGAATGAAAGGGCAATACTTACTCCAAAAAATGAAATCGCACGTGACATCAACAAAGCCATTATGGACCGCATACCAGGAAACACTGTCAAGTACTTAAGTGCGGATAAAGTTTGTCGGGCAGAAAGCAGTGCAAATGAAGATGATATTTTATACAGCACAGAGTTTTTGAACTCATTGCATTTCAATGGTGTGCCAGACCATGTACTGGAGCTAAAAGTAGGCACACCTGTTATGTTAATGAGGAACCTTAACCAGTCAAATGGGTTATGCAACGGCACAAGACTTCGAGTCACATATCTAGGGAAGTGGTGAGTTGAAGCTCAAATTCTATCTGGATTGCATAGTGGAACCAAGGTGACTATTCCTCGAATCATTATGACACCATCACCTACCGAAGCAAAATGGTCGTTTAAGTTACACAGACGAAAACTGCCTTTGTCTATTTGTTTCACAATGACAATCAACAAAAGCTAAGGACAGTCTCTAAAAAAAGTAGCTGTGTACTTACCAAAACAAGTTTTTTCACACGGGCAATTGTATGTTGCCATCTCGCGCGTAACAAGCAGAAAAGGTTTGGTCATTTTAAATGGAGACGAAGACAGGCACGAATCCTTGGTTAAGAACATTGTTTATAAAGAAGCGTTTATTGGCATGTCATAGGTGATACTGGATGTTGCAGTGAATCTCATTTTGTTATCCAATTTACATGTGGCTTCGATATGTTTCATATGAAAAACCCTAATTTCTTAGCAAACAATGCACTTTTTCAAGTTGTTTATTGTGTTTTTCAATTTGGTAAAAAGTAATGGAACATATGGAAGTAAAATAAATTCATTGTAGCCTAAAGCATAAATCGGACAAATCTTATACAAACTAGCTTTATTTAACTAACTATCTAATTCGATCATTTTTTCAAGACAATATAACCACTTAAAAAAACCGCATTCAAACACTCTGAAAATTCATTCTAACTCAAATACTTCACCACACTGACCTTAAAACCCTAACTATGTAATTTCTCAATCACACAACCTAATTACTAGCTAAAACTATTTTACTTCATTATTATAACTTATATATTACATAATATTCCAATGATACCAAGAAACATATGAACGTATGACCTATGTTTAATTAATTGAGAGTATGTAAAAATTATCATTGGAACAAGGATATATATATATATATATATATATATATATATATATATATATATATATATATATATAAAATGGTAAAGGCGTATACCATTGACACAGGCCACTTTGTGACCGGACCCCCTACCCAGCAAAGGAAGCATTCCCCGGTAAATATCCTAACAATGGTACCCATCACCTTGCTTGGACTCGAACACGAGACCTGCATATTTCAGCACAAGGGTGGACCCAAGGTTTTTACGGATGCTGGTGGCCACCAGGCTATGCCTGATGGTTTATATATATATATATATATATATATATATATATATATATATATATATATATATATATATATATATATATATATATATATATAAAAGCCACAAACATGTTACAAATGTGTGGAGCAGAAAGCAGAGATATATAGATCGTTCATATTGCTTTCTGACTATGTCATTTAAAACGGTAGGCCTAAAACTTACCCTGATTGAGTGAACTCTTGCATAACAACAACAGTTTCCCTTATAAGTTGTGTAACTGGGATTGGTTCCTGCAAATATGATATAAATGCTTATGTAAGAAGTTGTTGCAAACTAGCTAAACCGACATTTAGGATTTCAGTAAACTTAACTAATAGGTTCAAATGTAACAAGCGGAATAGACTTTTAAAAAGTTCAGACAGTAATAGAACAAGAAGGATAAAGGATTACTTTGTATAGACGATGGTACTGCTCAGCCTGCTTCCTACTCTTTCTGACCAAAACTCGAGAATCTGCCCCATCCCACTACACAAGAGAAGAAATGTACTGTAAATCCAGGTAGAATCATAGCTCCTAATTTAGAAAAATATGAATTGTGTGCCCACATGGATCGAGTTTTATGTGAATTATTAAACTTCGAGCAGTATGGAATAAGAAATCGCAAAAAACATGGATTAATATTAATTAATAATATAATTATAATAAAATCAATTAAATGAATAATAAAATCAATTAGTACATTAAATAAAAATTTTAATTTCTTAATCACACTATTATTATATAGAAAAATTTAATATAATTATTATAATAAAATCAATTAAATGAAATTCGAAAGTACGTGAGGTGTAGCTCGTGGATAATGAATTCCGGCAGAAATCAACATTCTCCGTTGACCGACGATTACAAATGCTCGGTGATCGTAGCTGACATTGAACGGCTTAAAATACTCGCTGGAGACTGTGGCGAGGGTTACGGTCAACGCCATGGTCAACCATTGGAGACTGCTTCAAATTCATCATCAACATCAAAAGCAGCATCAGATCGAAGACGCTTTGAGAAGGAGGTTTTGAGAAGATCGGAGTTCCAGAAAAGGTCGGCGGCGGTTAACCGGCGAGAACGATTCCACACATATTCACTGATTTGATTTTTTTGGTATGAATATTCACTGATTTGATATTGGAAAAAGAAAAATAAAAGTGAGTAAATAAATGTGTTATTGTTGAAAGCTGAGTTTTATACATTTGAGGGAAACATAAGGAAGCATGAAATAGGCACAAACCATGTGTTTTAATTTTAGAAAGTCGCAGGTCGGCGGCGGTTAAAGACACAAAACTCTTGATTCTGATCATTGTTTGTGACAAATCTCTTTCGAAATTGTCTCCGCGCAACGCACGGAAATACGCCTAGTTATATAAAAGAGAAAAGAAATTTAAGCATCCTCTCAGGAAACCTAAATGTTCATTAAATGAGAGTAGAGGGCAGGGGGAAAAAATGTTATTTTAGTAGTTTCTATAAAAATGTTATTTTAATAGTTCCTAAATATTAACTCTCTATAAAAATCTTAATTGTAGAAACAAGAAAAAAAGAAAAACTCAAACAGACTGGATGGTTGTAGAGAGCAGATTGATATTATTTTGAAGTTTATTTTTGTTATAGAGAAACATTCGCTTTCAAGCTAAACTTGGTTCGAGATGGGAATCAGAGAAGAAAATGTAGTACGTTTTGACAATACTAGCCATAAATTAAAAATGGTGCAATTCGAATTTGAAGGGTTTGTAATTTATTTATAGATCTTATTTCTAAAAAGCTTCTAATTTTATTAACCTGGTTTATAAAGATGCGTTTTGTTTGTAATTTTCTTTTAAATAGAAGTTTGAAATTGTTATGAATAATTATGATATTGATGTCCATATTTTTAATATATTAATTAGAGATATCGATATAATATTAGAAGATTATTTTCTTAAAGACTACTCAATCATTTTATCTTTAAATGAGTAAAATAATGTGATTTTCTCTTTAACCGGTTTTAACTAATGATAAATACACTATAATGACTAACTTTGATACTAGATTGTCGTGGAATAACAAACTAATACGAATCTAAACTTAGAATGTAATCAACATAAGTATTCACTAAATATTCATATTCATATATCTCAAATAGTATTGGCGGGAATAGTCGTTACAAAGTAATATTCAACCACACATCCACACTGCTATCCTATCCACTATTTATAGACAATGAGAACATACAATACAACTTAACTTAAATGTCACGTGTTTATCTGAAAACAATTCGGACATTTACAATCAACTAATCTAATTCTTGATTTACTTATTAAGCTTCAAGCTCCACTTTGGAACTTGAGGTCTTCTTTCGAAGTAAAGTCTTCAAAGTTGACTTTGGAAGTTAAACTTTGTACTTCCGAAGTAAAGACATAACAAAATATTCACACTTTTTAGCTTCATCCAAATATTCAAATTACAAAAATCTTTTCCTTGGATGATGCTACAAAAATCTCCAATCTTCATAAGCTCAATATGCACACTTCATCTTCATGCAATCACAAACCCAAAACATACGCTTCATTCTATCTCAATTTCTGTTTGATGCAATCAAGATAATACTGGAGAACTTTCATAAAGTGAAGACCTTCATTATCTTTGTCATGATCTCTGAAGAGTAAAGGCTCCAATGTTAAAAGTTCAACATTGCTCATTCTCCTCAGATCTGCATCTTCATACAACATGTCTTCACACCTATCTTCTCTTTATATAACTATCTCATGAGAGTCCAAATCCAGTCTCTAACCATTGATCTTTGGTTTTTCTTCAAACTTTTTTCTTATAGTTGGCTAAATAGGAATTTTGTTCATCATCATAGTAGACCTATTTCTTTTGAATTTCTTCTTAAAATCTTTATAGTTACTAGATGCATTTTCTTGAACCAGCTTCTCCAATTCATACCCATATGCATACAGTCAAGGGTTAACCATCTTCAATTTGTACAGCTGAAGTAGATCATCTCTTTTCAACTTCATTAGTTCATTTGTAGTTCTGAAGTATGTGTAGTGAGTTTCAACCCTTTTCACAATGATTGCCTTATTTTTAATATCATATTTCTAACCCATTATTCTAGCTGGAATTCCTCTTTTAATCTCATCTAATCTCTTCTACTCTCAATTGTTCCCTTGAAGGATCAACAATTCTAGAACCCTCTCTCATTTTACAGGTTTTCCACTTCATTCTCTTGAATTCAACATTCTCTTCCAAAGGCCTCCATTCTAAAGGATCATTCAGAAACCCTTTTACTTCTTGAATATGTTTTTCTTCAGTTTGCTTTGCTACCAATTCTTCAAGAGTAAAGTATTGAATTCTTGATTGTTCATTAGACCTTTTCACCTTCTTTTCTTCTTCTTTTCTTTTCTTATCAGCCATGAAAGCTTGTTGATCATCTTTCGTAGCTTTCTCTTTCAGTAGTACTTCAAGAACTTTATCCTTCTTTACATCTTCCTTCCTTAACTCTTCCATTTCCTCATGCTTGTCTATTTCAATGTAGTGCTTCTCCAAGGTCTCAATTTTCATTTGGCACACCTGTCTCTTATCAAATCATTTTGTTGACAAGGTACCTTATCAAATGCTCTTTCAACCTTGCAGAATCCATGCTTTTTCTCCACAACTCAAGCTTATTTGTAACCTTCTTTATAATAGCAGGAGTAACCTTTCTTGCAATTTGTTTCTTTCTAGTACCAGGTTTAGGAATTTCAACAATTATTGTATCAGCTTTTGGGACTTCAACTGCACCATCTTGCTTCGCAGTTAAGAGATTTAAGTTCACCCACATCTCTTTAAACAAATACTTTGCATATCTTATTTGATCAATCTTATCATGCCTACCACTGTTTTTTACTTCTAAATTATCACTTTTTCCATTAACTCATCTTTAGTTCTAATTTTGATTCTAGAAACAGAGTCATATGGCATCTCATCATATATCTCTATTCCTTTCTTGTCAGTTAGTTCATCATAAATGATTCCATCAGCTATCAAAGCTCGTTTCCCTTCTCTTTGAATGAAATCACCATGATAAAGATGTTTTTTTGAACTTTTGAAACTGTCCCCTTCACAATCATCAATGTCAACCCATTCATTTCCATCTTTGTCTTCAATAACATCCTTGTTTTCCCCATAATCCATCTGTATATTAGCAACTACATATGTCCATCTGTATATTAGCAACTACATCATCTACATGGGTTGATCTAAGTACAACCAATTCATTTTGAAGAAGTTGAGTAGAGAAAGTATCTTTTAAAACATCTATCTCCTTCGGTTGGCTAATTACTTGGGCTTGAAGTTCTACGTTCTTAACCCTTAACAAAGAGAAAGAGCTAATACCATGACTAATTGAAGAATCGTTTTTAACTCATTTGCTTTTAGCCTACATTATAAGGTTTTTTAGTCACTAAAGAAGAACTTGATGGTTCTTCAATAGGAGTAGAAGTCTTGATATCGCATATTTACATCTACATTTATATGCGATATTTGGTCATTTTCGTATTAGAATCAGGATGGATAGGATAGGGTTTTGCATTTAATCGTGTGGAAGTGTTTTGTTCAAGTGACAGGCTTTAATATGACCGGGAAGTGGAAATTTGGCCAAGAAACGCAAGAAAATGGTCAAAAGTTTGAGATTTGGTGATCTGATTAGCCACTGGACGCATTAGGTGTTGAATGCGGCGCAGTCAACGAGCTATTACAATTCTAGAAACTAACCACTGCGGCGCAATGGTCGTTTCTTGCGACGCACCGGGGTTTTTGAGTTTGAATACAAAATGGAAACTACAAGCACTACGACGCAATGACTTGTTGATGCGGCGCATTGGGAGTTTTTAGGAATCCGGATTTTGAGCCTATAAATAGAACCTTTCAACACCAAATTCAATATCAGTTTTCGGAGAACGGTTTTGGAGATAGAAGATTGACTTTTGGAGCTAAAGACAAGAGAAAACAAAATTTTGAAGATTTATCTTCATTATTATCGATTTACAAACTCTTATACTTTCATTATTCGATCAATACTATGTTTATTACTTTGTTTGTCGTTTTTCTGATTCACCATGAGTAGCTAAATTACTTAAACATTCGTTTAGATTAGGGATCTATTAATATGTTTTAGTTTTTTGTTAATTGAATGTATTAGATGTTTTATGTTTAATGGACAACCCGTTCTTATTACAATCTTAATATTGTTAAAGTTTCTTATATTCACTTGATTAATTGATATTCTAGGTATTCGAGAGGAATCTAGAATTAGGTTAAAACATTGAATGAAATAATCAATCGGTCTATAACTGATTTAAAATTGCTAATATTCGAGAGGAATTAGTAATGGGAACTTAAGTAATTAGATTAAAACGAGATCACTAGTTAATAATTACAAAAGATTGGATTAGAAAACTAGTAAGATATTCGAGATGAACCTTTACAAGATTAAATTATTAACATCGGCTTTACTATTAAAGCTTAGTTATTTTGGACAAATATTGTATTCGAGAGTACCAGAACTGTTTAAGGTACTTAAAGTTAACTACGTATTCGAGAGGAACTTAGTTATAATTTAGAAGTTAAATAATATTCAATTTCTTAAAGTTAATTCAAACTAATAGTGAACAACCCAAACGAGTGTCTTTTCCTTAAATTGATAAACAAACAATCTTTTCGAACGAACGTGACAACTCGGTCACAAAACAACCAAATCTTTAGTATTATTAATTCTTTATTCAAACTAATCATTAGTCCCTGCGAACGAATCCGACTTACTTTAAACTATATTACATGCGATTAGGTCCACTACCTAAAATTGTGTAGTCGAGTAAAGAGTATTTCGAGTTATTAAAATTAAACTAGATTTTACACATCAAGTCTCAGGAATTACAACTGGTATGGAAAGTGTGGTGGTCATAGAAACACTTGCAGTTATACCCTCATCTTGAACTATCAGCTTTGGGTCGACAGAGTAACTAGTGTGGAAAACTTTCACGGATTAGAATGAATTCATAAAAGTCAGCATTTGGGATTCTAATCAATGTTGGTTGATCATTGACCACAAATGTCTCCCCCTCAACTACATTACCTTCAACAGAGTCCCCAGTCAAATCTATCTCAACATTTCCTTCTTGAGATAACACATATGGCTCATTTTCTCCTTTTTCCATTTCAACTAAAGGATCTTGTTGTAATAAGGTTCTTCTTGTTGTTCATCATGTTATTCAAGATGAGGTTGAGGTTGTTTTGGTTTAGGTTATGGTGGTTGATGTGGTTCAAGTTGTTGTAACGACCCAAAACTTCATTTCTATACAACGTACAAAATGAATGGTTATACACGTAAGAGCTCGATAATGGTCCACGAAAGTCAACTTTTTAAAGTTAGATGGAGAAGGATCGGGTGTATGTGAGTGAGAAGTGGTATTGAAGGTGTTCATTCGTTATTTGTGAAAGTGATAATGAGAATCATTCGTGGAAATGAGTTTGACGCACATTCACCGTTTTGGTTATAACTCCTTCATATGGATTTCGTTTAAGTGAATCATATCGGAGAAGAACTGTGACGACGAGAGCTACAACTTTCAGTTTTAGGTTTAGCTGGCATTAAACTTTTACGGCGTAAAGACTTTATCTCACACCCCGCTCAGGCAGAAATCCGAGGTGTATAGTAATATGGATATCAGAACACAAGATTACATCGAATAAAAACTACAACATTCAAGTTTACATTAGATAAAGTTGAGGAGTACAATAAATACAACATAAATACAAATATGTGGTTTAAATAGACATTAAACTAAGTCTAGCTAACTCTCTTCGAAGTCTACACAAATAATAAAGAAACCGAACTACGTCTAGTCAAGTCTCTTCAAAAATCCTCAAAATCCAATATCAAATAATGTACTCCGTAATTGATGTAAAATCTCAATATCCTGAAAAGCGTTAAAAATAATACGACGTCAACATAAAGTTGGTGAACTATTCGTATTGTTATAAAACAATAAGTATACTCGAAAGTCGAATAAGTTTTGACCCTGCTGAAATACATAAGACCAATATAAATAATGTCTATAAAATAATACCTCGAATCATAACCATAATACTGATATGTGCAATCGCTTTAGATAATCCAATACACTTGTCCCTTACAATAATACCTAAAATACAACCCTCAAATACGCAGCGTGTCAAGCCACATGATAATACCAAATAGGTGGTCGGTCATAACATCCCCTCACATACGTGAGTAATGAGGGTTTGTAAAACCCATATAGATCTATATATGTCACACCCCGCTCAAAGCGGAAACACGAGGTGTTCCAGTTACGATATCAAAAGTCAAGGATTACAACATTATAACCAATAAACAAAACATTGGAATAAAATTTATCATGCCAAAAGTTTACAAAATACATTACAAAGTCACAGCGATCAAACGCCAAGTACAAAATACATATCGAATGTCATAAAATGGATCACAAAGGAATTACATTGAAAACAAAAGAATCCCAAATAAACACAAAATAAATCACTACTAGAAACAGGGCTATCCTTGACCCGCTTTTTATGACCCACGCCAAAAGATGACGCGCAATGTCAAGAGTCATAAAACAACAGTCATATTGGGTAAAGGGATGACGCGTTTTCAGATGTGTCATAACGTATGGGTCATAATCAGTTAAAATTTAGATTTCGAAATGACGTTTGTTTTTCTTTGTCCTAAATAGGAGTCATGTATGGTTTTTTTTGGTTTTGGCGGTCGACTTCCCCCTCTTTCTCAGATCTAAAATTTCCCAAACTTAAACTTGGTTTTGACTTCCCCTCTTTCTCAGATCTGTATTTCCCTCTAACCCTTGCATCCGAATTTCTCATAATCTCTCCATCAAAATCGAGCCTCCTTCCTCCTTATTGAATTCATCATCAAAAATAGCAAGCAAATCGATCAAGATGTGTTGTTTCCTTCGGTGAAGTGGAAAATCCGGGATCCTAGCCTTCAAACCTTCTAGCCGCCACCCATTTCTTCCTTGCTGTTGCTGCCATCGTGTTTTCCCAGCCACTCCAATGTCGATTGTTACTTTCCTTTCATCATCATGGTGTTCCTCATGTCCATGTTTCAAGGTAAGTGTGTTTAAATTCGTGAATCCTTAATCTTTCTTCATATAAAACCCTAAACCGAGTTCTTGTTTGTAGCCGCCACAAACAGCCTCTTGCTGCTGCCATTTCATCACCATAATCATATAAATCGGTTGATGATTGTTTCTTTACAGTTCCCGTACTCATCTCTATCATTGTCAAAATGTTTGTGTTTTAAATCCGTTAATTTTCTTGATTGAAATCCGAAACCCTAAGTGGTGTGTTTATAATCTGTTGTTAACTTTGGTCTAATTGTGTTTTCTTCTCAGCAAGACCCACGGGACCAAACAGCCACTTACTCATCACCAAATCATGATTTCATCAAGGTATGTCCGAAGCTTTGTGTCGTTTTATTGTGTCGAAAATTCTGCATATACTAATCGGGGTTTTGTTTGAGTGGTATACCTTCTTCGTAGACGATTCGAGCATCAAGAGAACGGATCCTTTATTTTCGTCATCATTCGATTTGTTTCTCTTCATACTCAGGTCATGTTCTTTTCTTTTCGTTAATGTATTTCCTCATTTAAATCGTTTACTTACGTATAAGTTGTGTATCGAAAATCTAGTCGAAAAATTCTAATTATCGTTGTTTGTATTTGATGTTTTGCGGGCTGTTTTTGGATTGATTTCCGTCCTTAGAAACTGATTTGGGGCAGCGAGAATAAAGTACCCGAGATCATCTTTAAATTTATTACTTATATATCAGTTACATGATGATATGTGTGCAACCCAATTCATAGGTTCTTAGTAGGATTGCTAGAACGACAGTAAACATTATCATGTGGTTAGACATTATGAGAGACGCTACAGTAGATGCATGACTGAAACCCGCAAAGTGTATAACACAGAGCCACATGGAAACACACGTTATGTATAAACAGCATATGTGGTAAACCCATTTATATCATTGTCCAACTATTAACTACTTCTGTTCAAGTAAATTTCAAAGAAAACTATTGTCCAGATTCATTGCATTATTTTTTTATTATTCAAAGGCAGCTAGTATGTGTTGACAATATTCTTAAACTTTTAAATAAAAGCACCAAATAGAATCATCTTCAAGCCATCTCTGTTAAGCAACCAGACTAGTCGGATGGCCGAGGGATTCCGTGTACTTGACGAGAAGTCGTTAAAGGAATACATAACAGCCACACCATCACTAGCTTCCAAGCTTGGGAATGAAGAAGTTGATAACTGGATAGTTAAAGAAGTTGGAGATGGCAATCTCAATTTCGTCTACATCGTTAACTCTTCATCCGGTGCTTCCATCGTCATCAAGCAGGTGTTTATCATCAATTAAGACTTAGAATATTTTTAGTTACTGTATGGCCTTAGTCATCAAACATCAACAAATACTTAATAATTTATTTCATGTGTTTTTTTCAACTGTATTCGATCGTCAAGGTATTGTTTTATGTGGGCAGGCTGTACCGTATGTTCGTTTAATTGGTGAATCATGGCCAATGACAAAGGAAAGATCTTATTTTGAAGCCACAGCTCTTAAACGACAGCACGGTTGGTCCCCTAAACATGTCCCAGAAGTTTATCATTTTGACAGAACCATGTCATTAATTGGTATGCGATATATCGAGCCACCACATATAATCTTGAGGAAAGGATTAATTGCTGGATTTGAGTATCCGTTTTTAGCCGATCACATGGCTGAATTCATGGCAAACACCCTCTTTTATTCTTCTCTTCTTTATCTCACAACTACAGAACACAAAACTTCAGGTGAACTCAAAATTTAAAGAGTTTAGTTTAATACGTATGACTTGACGACTTGAGTGTTTTTCTCAATGTTTTCGTGCAGTGGCTGGATTTTGCGGAAACGTGGAGTTATGCAGGCTGACCGAACAAGTGGTGTTTTCAGACCCTTACAAGATTTCTGAATTTAACCGTTGGACTTCACCTTATCTTGATAGTGATGTTGAGGCTGTTCATTTCTCGCTCATTCTATTATTTTGTTTATTACAGTTTGTTGCCATTCCATTTTGTCCAACCAAACAGACCCTTGGTAAAGTAACTCGTTCTATGATGCTAAGTAAATATGTTTGTAATTGATATTATGTAATGAATTTCTACTTTGCGGGTCGTTTAAAAAAGGATTTATGCAATTTTCATGTGGAGAAGCTTTGTCATTGCTTATTGGTATTGTTTTTTTTATGTGTTCGCTCGACTCAAGCTAACGGTGATTGAGTTACATAAGAATGTGGAGAAAAGTTTTAGAAAATCGGAATCAATTTTTTTTTTTTATATATAAAAATTATGACGCGCAAGTACGAAGGTAATAAAGGAGAGTCATATAACGCGGGTCTTAAAACGAAGGTCAAAAAAGAAAGTCATGTAACGCAGGACATAAGTGCGCGTCATTCAGTTATGACGCTTGTTTGCGCGTCATGAAATATTTATGACTGGTCCATCCTTGACGCGCATTTGCGCGTCATAAGGCCTCTTCTTGACACGCATTGCGCGTCATTAATAGCCCTGTTTGTAGTAGTGAATGATCCAAAGTAAGCATGGCATGATCAAGAACATCCTCAAACTCCTGAAAAGCGTTAAAAACTACATCAACACATGTTGGTGAATTATTCGCAATTTTAAGTAAAAGTTGACCCAATGACAAAATTTAACAAACATGGTAAGTTTCGAATATCATATATTTTTTTACAACCATAGTGCGATGTACATTGCCTAGACTAGTCATACACTGAACCTGACCTCACCATAATCCCCTTTCCTAAGGCGTATCAAACCAAAGGCAACAAATAATGAAATACGGCCATAACATCCACTCCTAGGGACGTCCTAGCGAGCGAGGAGGGTTTGGTCCAACCCAAACAGGTCTATATATATGAAACCACGGGCATCAAAGCTTAACAAGTGTATAAGGGGGCCTACTGAGGCCTAATCTAAACCAATCCTGATCCACTAGGTAAACAAGATATACTGTAACGTCTAGCATACATGCAGACAATTTAAAATACGCTTTCCAGCCCAAAAATAGTAAAGATATAGGGCTACGAATAACTCACCATGAAAGCTCAACAAAATATCGAGTACACAATCACGGAGCTACAACTCCACCGTCTAAGTGCCTTCAAACAATAAATAACATAGTCTCAGTATCTTTATAAGGTTAAGTTTATTTAAATATTCCAACGATTATTAAGTCGAATCAAGATGACGGATTCAGGAGACGATATTCCGCGCCAAACAGGACAATGGGAAGTCACCGACATTTCACGTGATAATTGACAATTGGAAAGGAATGATATTCTGAATCGAAAATGACTAATGGGAATATCGGTTGAAATGAATACCGTTACCAAGGTTTTATCCAGATCGACCAAAGTCAACGTCAAAGATGTTGACTTGGTCAAAGTCAAAGATGTTGACTTGTTTAAAGTCAAAGTCAACGATTTGAAGGAAATACAAAGTCAACGTAAAAGTCAAACTTTGACAATTTGAGAGTTTAAAGTCCTTAACTTTTCAAAATAATTGGGTAAAATAGCTTTTGAATGATTTATAAGAGTTTGTCATAAAAACATCATTTGATGAATTAGATTACGATCGCGTTTCGTAACGAAGTATATTTATTAAAAGTAGTTAAAAACGTCCGTTTTAAATAAGTATTATGACTATTTTGATAGCGTTGACGTTTTTGAGTCCAAAGACGATGTTCGTGCATATTATGTTATTTTTATATATCTAAGTTTACTTATACGAGCGTTTAGATTTGTTAAAAGTCATAAGATGTAATCGGAAGCTTCGCTGCAGCGCTACACGGAACAAAGACGTCACGACGATTTAAAAGCAAAACTGAAATTTTGCTGGAAAATACCCGGGTGCGTCGCCCTGGGCCTATTTCCAGGTTTATGTATTTTAACATTTTGCCGAAATCCGATTTATTAAAGGTTTTAGGTTTAAATTGTAAACTGTCCAAAATTTGTATTATGTTCATTTAACATTTACCAAGCTTTACATATATGTATATATGCCATTTTACATATTAATATAGATAATATGTTATTTTCAGGTTAAGTTTACATTTTAATGTATATTTGTCCAAACTTAGTCCAAAATCCCCGAGTATTCAAAGTTTCGGTCTAATAGTTTATCCTAACCATTTTTCAAGGCTAAATCCGAAATAATAAGAAAATATTTGAAAGAGAGGAATTAGGGAAAATTGGCGATTTTACCGTTAACACCCGCAAGAAATCTACAAGTATATGAACCCGATAGAAGAAGCCTTCGGTGGTGTGGTGATGAGAAATCTGGCTCCAAAACACAATACACCCACCATTAATAAAGGTTCTCAAAATGAAAAAAAAGTTAGAGAGATCTTGGAGGATTTACTTACCAAAACTCAAACTAAAGTTTCTTCGAGAAAACTAGTCGGATCTTCCAAAATGAAAGATAAATATGGATGTAAGGAGCTTTTAAGACAAATGAATATAGTTGATGTTAGAATCTCTACCAAAATGGGAGAAAATGGAACAAAAAGTGAAGAAAACTTAAAGGAAAACTTACCAAAGATTTGAGAAACCAAAAGGGATTGATAGAAATGACTTTTCCTTTGATAAACTCTCTTCAATATTGTGTTTTATCTTCTTTAAACTTCTGGAAATGGTTGTTCTTGAGAGAGAAATGTTTAGAATTTCATGAGATTTGAAAGTGAATTGGGAGAAAGAGTGTGATATGGGTTTGTGTAAGTGAATGATAAAAGTGAGTTTCTAATGACCTAGAATGACTCAAAATGACTCACTTATGGACTTATTAAGATCTTTCCACGTTTGGGACAGGTGTCAACTCCTTATAACATGCAAAAGTGAGTCACAAGCTACAAAACAAAAAAGCTGTCCAAAAAGGGAGGGCGCCGCCCCAAGGGGCTAGGGTTGCGTACCGGCCCAATTTTCTGGATTTTCCGATTTCTGTTTACGTTATCGTTAAGCATTTTCGTTCGTTGAAAGTTTACGATTTGATTTGAAATGAACTTAGGCAAGTTAATTATATGTTTTCTTGGCATTAGGATTCATTAAATGATTCGATTTCGATTCCGATTTTGAGATACGCACGTTTTCGGTATAAGTATAAACAAGAGCGATATCACATTATCTCGAAGATAAAGAACACATTAACCAACAATTTTGGCGTAAACACCCTAACTTAAAACCATGGGAATACTAACTATTCGGCACTTAGGTAAACATAAAGCTTACGTCTCAAGAGATGAATCAACAAAACACATAAAACCCGACTCATAACAATAAATCGTGAGTAAATACAAAGCGAAATACAAGGGTCGAAATAATTGCGAATAAAAGTAAAATAATACGGTAACAAGAGTATATAGAAATGACGGGTCGTCACAGCCTTCCCCAGTAAAAAGAATTCCGTCCTCGAAATAGTTACCGAGCATCGCTGCTAAAAAAGAGATGGGGGTACTTCCGCTACATCTCGTCCTCCCTCTCCGAAGTAAACTCAGCTCTGATCTTATAGTTCCATCGAACTTTCACTATCGGAATCCGAATCCGTCGTAAGCGTTTGACCTCTCGGTCAACAATTTCCACCCGCTCCTCTATCACATGAAGCGAATCATCCAAACGTAGTTTCTCTAGTGGAATGATCAAGGACTCGTCAGCAAGACATTTCTTGAGATGCGATACGTGAAATACGTTGTGCAAACCGTACAACTCAGGTGGAAACTCAGGACGATAAGCCACTGGGCCAACACGAGACAATACTCTAAAAGGACCCGTAAAACGTGGACTCAACTTGTTGCGCTTCTCGAATCGAAACACAATCTTCCACGTAGAAACCTTCAACAACACCATATCTCCGACCTCAAACTCGAGAGGTCTCCGACGCAAATCCGCGTACTTCTTCTGTCGGTCTTTAGCGGTTAACAGGCGATCCTTGATTCTAAAGATCTTATCAGTAGCCTCCTGGATCAACTCCAGACCCGTAACCTGGCTATCGCCAATCTCAGCCCAACAAAGAGGAGATCTACGCTTGCGACCGTAAAGAGCCTCAAATGGTGCGCAATTAATACTGGAGTGGTAACTATTGTTGTACGAAAACTCGTTGAACGACACATGTCGATCCCAACTCCCACCAAAGTCTAAAGCACATGCGCGTAGCATATCCTCCAATCGTCTGAATCGTGCGCTCACTCTCCACATCGGTCCGAGGGTGATAAGCCGTGCTCATGTCTAGTCTGGTACCCAAAGCTCGTTGTAACGTTTTCGAGAACCTCGAAGTAAATCGTGTGTCGCGATCAGAAATAACAGATACCAGAATGCCATGCCTGGCCACGATCTCGTCAATGTATAGTCTAACTAACTCTCTATTCGGTAATCTTCATGAATAGGCAGAAAAATGCGCTGACTTAGTCAACCGATCGACGATAACCCAGATGGTATCATAACCTCATGTAGACCAAGGAAGTTTCGTAATAAAGTCCATCGTGATATTTTTACACTTCCACTGTGGGATCTCCGGCTGTTGAAGAAGGCCAGAAGGCTTCTGATTCTGAGCCTTGACCTTAGAACACGTCAAACACTTGCCTACATACTCGGCAATTGCACTCTTCATGCCAAACCACCAATAAAAATCCTTTAGGTCATGGTACATCTTATCCGCTCCGGGATGAACGGAATAATTTGACTTATGACCCTCATATAATATCAACTGCCTAAGACCACCGAGAACCCAAATGCGATCCAAGAAATACATCACCCAGTCGTCTTTCGGCTTTAATTGTCGTGCCAAACTAAACAATTCCTCATTCTTCAGGCAATCCTCGGTGAGAGCCTCCTGTTGAGCCTGAATAATACGAGCCTTCAAGATCGATTGAATAGAAATCGTCATGGCGCGAACTCTCACTGGCTTAACCGACTCCTCGTGACTCAACACGTCGGCTACAACATTCGCCTTACCCGGATGGTAGCGAATCACACAGTCATAGTCGTTAAGCAACTCTACCCATCAACGTTGCCTCATATTCAACATCTTTCTTCTTCACGAAAAGTACCGGCGCACCCCAAAGATAGAAACTAGGTTTAACGAAGCCTTTGTCCACCAACTCCTAGATCTGCCTTGATAGCTCTAAAATCTCCGAAGGTGCCAACCAATAAGGAGCCTTCGCCACCGGCGCTGCTCCCGGAACCAAGTCAATGCGAAACTCTACTTCTCTACTAGGGGTAAACCAGAAAAGTCCTCTAGGAACACATCGGGAAAATCACCAACCACCGGCTTATCCTCCAACTTCTCCGCATAGTCTTTCTTCACCAGTTGTGCAAGAAAGAGTGAACAATCCCGTTTGATGTACTCCCGAACTTTCAAGCATGAGACGATCTTAAGACGCTTCCCCGCCTTATTCCCCTGAACTAACAACGACTCTCCCGGTGTGCCCTAGCTTCTTACACTTATTGCACACCCAACAATTCACCTCCTTGGCGTGGTGGTTACCACACCGATCACACATCGGATGCCTACCATGGGCACTCGGTGTCACAGCAGCATACGAATGCACAACTTGAGGAGCATCCTGCCTCCTGAACCTTTTCCGCGAGTCTCTCTGGCGAAATCCCCCACTCCGTTTCCTTCTGGAGTCCTACTTAATCTCTTCTGAAGGAATCCCACCATCGCGTACTATGTTGTGAGTCAAAAAAGTCGCAATCTCCACTGCACTCGGGAAGGTGCTCGGTCCGGAGGAAAATACATCACTGCGGATTTGCTGGGGTAATCCGTGGATGTAGCGGCCGACCCGCTTAAGCTCTGGTTGAACTAGGTGAGGAACTAACAGGGAAAAAGCGTAAAAACGCGAAGTGTATCCCTGGATATCTGACCCAACCATCGTCAGACTCCACAACTCCTGCTCTAGCTTCTGAATTTCAGACTCAGGCACGTATTCCGTAATCATCAGTTCTGTAACATCCGTCCCACATCGGTTGGAGAGGGGAACGAATCCTTCTTTATAAGGGGGTTGATACCTCTCCTAGCATGACGTGTTTTGGCACGAGCTTCGTGTCAAAAACAAATCCGTGCGCCGGTGAGCAAAGCGGACAATATCACGCTACGGGTGTGCTTGGGCTGTTACAGAATCCATGATTGCTACGGACCCCATGGTTACTACGGAGCTAGTTGCTATGGAGCAAGTTACTATGGAAGCTGAAATGGTTACTACGGAGATAGTGACTACTGCCAGTATTCCAGTTGCTACGGAGAGCCCCGTAGATGATCAACCACCATTGTTTACAACAACTCCTCCAACATTTACCAAGCTTCTCACACTTTTTCAAGCTATTCCATGTGAAGCTACAACAATCACTACCAAAACATCTGAAGCTCTAGCTCCTACCTTTGATCAACAAGTTACTGGTGATGAGCTAATTCAGCAAGAAATGGCAAGAACCTTTGTCATGTCTGATGAGTTCACATTAGCTTCACAACTTGACAAAATCAAAGAAGACAAGAAGAAACAAGAAAAGGAGAGAGCTGAAGCTGAAAGAAAGAAAGTCATAGCTGCAATAGTTGCTAGACAAAAAGCAGCAGCAGCTGATGATACTGAACCCAAAGAAGGTCAACTTACTTTGCCTGAAAAACAAAGTGATATTGCTGTCTCTGCAGGTAGATTTGGATACATCACTCTGAATGGAAAACTTGTCAAAGTCAACCTTGATGATCCATAACAAAAAGATAAAGGCAGGGTGAAGGTTGTGGAGAAATCAAAAGAAGAGAAGAAGGAAGAAGAAAGGCTTGCAAGAAAGAAGGATGCTGCAGAAAGGGATGAGAAACACCTGCGAGCAGAGATGGAAAGAGAAAGATTGGAAGCAGAAAGAGCATCTACTGAGTTCCTAAGACTTGAACAAGAAATAGCCTCTGCTGAGTTCCTCAAGAACCTTGCTGCTGAAGAAGAACTCAATCAAGAACCTACTCAGGCTGATAGAGAAAAGCTAAGGAAGATTCCTGAGGAGGATGCAATCCATGCTCAAGAGATGGCAGATGAGCAGATTCTGGAAGACCTTTTTCTTAAAGGTCAAGAAAAAGCTGATGCTGAGCTTGCCAAAAAGATGCTTGAAGAAGATGAACTCATGCACCAAAAGCAAGCCAAAGCCAAGCCTGAGAAGAAGAAAGTGTTTGGAAAGAAGGAGTCCACAAAGGCCAAGCTAGCTGAAGATAGGCAGAAATTTGTCTCTTATCTAAAGATAAAAGGTTACAGTGGTAGGTCTTTAGGACCTATGAAGATGGCTAGCATTTTGGAATTAGTGGAGTACGAGAAGAAGAAGGATGTTCAAAGGAAAGCTGCTCTTGCCAAGATTCAAGAGAAGAAGAAGCAAGACATGGAGAAGGCCAGGAAGATTGCTTTTGAAACTGGCAGAAGGATTATTAATGAACAAGAACCTGTTAGTACTGCTCATGCTACGGATAAACCTATTGACAAGCCAAAGAGGAAGAAGCTAGCATCCAAAAGAATTCATGCTCTTGCTAAGAAAAGAAGAGTAGAAACTTCTACTGCTCCAAATGCTTCTCAAGAAAGTCCTAACATTCCTTTTATGGATGTTAAGCAAGAACCTGTTAGTGTGGAAGAACAAGATCCTAAAGCTACTCACGAAGATTGTTCATCATATATTAACCATGTAGAAGGACTACAGTTTACTCCTTTATCTATGAAGCCTCCTATGATCATTGATTGGAAATTTCTTGGTGGGCAACTGGGAACAGAATACGAGGTTACAAGACAAAACAAATTGAAAACAATAGTTCCAGCCTTCCACCGAGTGATAAGAGATTTCGAAAGAGATGACTTAGAGAGAATGTACCAATTAGGAAAATTCAAATATTCTCATCGAAGAGGAGAATGCTCAGGTACGGATCATGCAGTGGATTGTTTATGTGGTTTGTTTGACCCAGGATAAGAGAAGAAAATTTCAGTGTTCAAGAAGGGAGGTCCATCGAATCCAATCGTCAAGTGGTTCGTCTATGAACGAAGTGGTGTCTACTCACTAGTAAGAAAGGAGGGAGCCATGGAGTTTTACTTGGTGGATAAAAGATATCCACATGGCTTGAAGACTTTGGAAGAAATGATACAAGTCAAGCTATATGGACTTCTTGATTCAAGAATAGCACATGAACTGGTTTGGAGCATTCTGGTACGAATCACAGAAGAAAGAACAAAAGGAAAGGAAGCTGAGTGGCAAAACAAGGATGAAAGACGAAATATGTAATTAACTTGAAGTAGTTAAACTTGTTTTGTAATGAAGTAGTTAATACGGTTGAAGCATTGAAACTTGTACTTTTGATTAAATATAAAAGTTCAAGGTTAAGGGGAGATTGTTGGGTTATAACTTGGACAAAATAGTTTAACTCCTAAACAATACTTCTAACAAACGGGAAAAGTAACTTACAAGATTAATACGGAAGTCATTAAGAAGTTAGAATAATTTACTTGATAGAGTTAGAATTAGATTATGTTTCCTTTTGTAATTAGATAAGGTTTTCTTATTTTAGATAAAGATAGATGTAGATTTCTTGTTTATCTAGAACTAGCCTCAAGGTCTATAAATATAGATCCTTGTAGAATAGAAGAAACACGATGTATTGATATTCTGGTTTAATACAATTGAGGCTTAACATTCGACAATATTATTGTTTGTTCTTATTCTTATTCTTACGATATTCGATTGTTCGATAACTCGTAAATATTGAAGTGTTCATCCGCTGCGGAACTTCTTCAATAGATCAAGATCTTAACGAAGGGAAACTATAAGTTTACATTAGCTTATTCGAACCTGACAGGATTGTATTAAGAATGGTATTTGAAGCCATTTAATCCATAAAAAACTCAATCAAACCCCAAAATACCATTTTAAAATCAAAACACAAAATTTTAAAAACCCATAGGTACTTTAAAACACTAATTTTACAAAACTCTACCATACATTTCTTTTTCTAATCCAAACTTCCACACTACCCTAATAAACATTAAAACTACCTAAATCAACTATTCAAACCACCTTATACCCAATAAAACGCTTCTTTCCTTGTAAAACCTAGATTACATACCGTACGAGTTAGAATTACGTTTAGGTGTGTGATATTCAAGTTAAATAATCCCCTACGTTATAATAGCATTAAGGATTTTATTAAGAATGGTATTTGAAGCCATTTAATCCATAAAAAACTCAATCAAACCCCAAAATACCATTTTAAAATCAAAACCCAAAATTTTAAAAACCCATAGGTACTTTAAAACACTAATTTTACAAAACTCTACCATACATTTCCGTTTCTAATCCAAACTTCCCCACTACCCTAATAAACATCAAAACTACCTAAATCAACTATTCAAACCACCTTATATCCAATAAAACACTTCTTTTCTTGTAAAACCTAGATTACATCCCGTACGAGTTAGAATTATGTTTAGGTGTGTGATATTTAAGTCAAATAATCCCCTACGTTATAATAGCATTAAGGATTGTATTAAGAATGGTATTTGAAGCCATTTAATCCATAAAAAACTAAATCAAACCCAAAATACCATTTTAAAATCAAAACCCAAAATTTAAAAAACCCATACGTACTTTAAAACACTAATTTTAAAAAACTCTACCATACATTTCCGTTTCTAATCCAAACTTCCACACTACCCTAATAAACATTAAAACTACCTAAATCAACTATTCAAACCACCTTATACCCAATTAAACGCTTCTTTCCTTGTAAAACCTAGTTTACATCCCGTACGAGTTAGAATTACGTTTAGGTGTGTGATATTCAAGTCAAATAATCCCCTACGTTATAACTGCAATAAGGATTGTATTAAGGATGGTATTTGAAGCCATTTAATCCATAAAAAACTCAATCAAACCCCAAAATACCATTTTAATATCAAAACCCAATATTTTAAAAACCCATAGGTACTTTAAAACACTAATTTTACAAAACTCTACCATACATTTCCGTTTCTAATCTAAACATCTACACTACCCTAATAAACATTAAAACTACCTAAATCAACTATTCAAACCACCTTATACCCAATAAAACGCTTATCACCTTGTAAAACCTAGATTACATCCCGTACGAGTTAGAATTACGTTTAGGTGTGTGATATTCATGTCAAATAATCTCCTACGTTATAATAGCATTAAGGATTGTATTAAGAATGGTATTTGAAGCCATTTAATCCATAAAAAAACTCAATCAAACCCCAAAATACCATTTTAAAATCAAAACCCAAAATTTTAAAAACCCATAGGTACTTTAAAACACTAATTTTACAAAACTCTACTATGCATTTCCGTTTCTAATCCAAACTTCCACACTACCCTAATAAACATTAAAACTACCTAAATCAACTATTCAAACCACCTTATACCCAATAAAACGCTTCTTTCCTTGTAAAACCTAGATTACATCCCGTACGAGTTAGAATTATGTTTAGGTGTGTGATATTCAAGTCAAATAATCCCCTACGTTATAATAGCATTAAGGATTGTATTAAGGATGGTATTTGAAGCCATTTAATCCATAAAAAACTCAGTCAAACCCCAAAATACCATTTTAAAATCAAAACCCAAAATTTTAAAAACCCATAGGTACTTTTTTTTTTTTGGTAAAAGGGAATTAAACCCCGGTAAATTATATAACCAAAAAAGTGCGATGAAGTACAAAGGATATAGGAGAAGCCCTATATCTCAACCCATAACAAGGGCAACAACCAAAAGCAAAAAAAAAAAACCAAAAAACACCTCCTTAAGGGAGACATGCCTCCCTTAAAGATTACATGGAAATCTATCACTTCCTACTCTTCCTGCTAAGCCTGAAGTCACGAAACTCCTGCATAGCACCCTGAAGATCAACCACTTGGTCATCATAGCCATCATAGCCATCATAACCATAATCTTCATCTTCAAGATATTGACCCCCTCCCAAATATCCACCCTCCTCATCGGAAGTATCAGATGCATTGAGATAGTGATCCCAATTCTTTTTTACAACTGGAGGAGTACTAACCTTTTTATCCTTACTCCCAGCATCAACCATGGAACCCGAACTACTCTACGGCGCATTTCCTTTGTTCTTATCCCCAATAATACCAGGATTAATATCCTTAGGCTGAGAAGTAACATGATCCACAGTTAAACCATCAAACGGATTAGCGATAGGCATAGTTGGGTAAACACCATTGGAGGGTTTAGTATTCCCACCTTTCTTTTGTTGCCAAAGCACTGTGGACTTAGGTTTATTCATCCTAAGACCCACAAAAGCCTTTGGATCAGTTCCCTTCTTCTTTTTACGGCTCTTAACCTCCGTAAAGCCATCACCAGTTTTTTCCCTTTCAGTAGCCCTGACATCCCTAACTGAATTAGGAACAATCTCCTCGGGAACTCGTTTCGGACACACGTTAGTATCATGACCAAAACAGTGTCAATCACCACAATGAGGGGGTTTCCACTCATACTCAACTCGAATAGTTTCCGTCAGATAACCTTCCCCATCCTCCACAGGGACCACCGCCATAGTAACCTCCTTTTTTAAAGCTACAGCCGCATCAATCTCAATCAAAGCCCTGGCAAAACTGATTCTACCCCACGAATCATCACACATAGAATTAGTAAAAGCATCCAGCATGACAGGTTTTCCAATTTGAGTAGCAATCAAGCTCAGGCCATCAGCCGAATAGGCAAGAATAGGAACATTGTACAATTTCACCCAAACAGGAAGCTTAGTAACTACTCCTTTCGTCAATGACACATTAGGAGACCATTTGTTGAGAATAATAGGAGATTTGCGAATCATCCAAGGACCTTTCTCCAACACTTGCTCCATACCGCCTTTAGAAGCAAACTTGAACAGATAAACACTGTCATTATTCCTAGTAATGCGTTCAAAGCCAAATTTCCTCCAAGAGTTCAAAACATACTGTTTAACCACTAGAAATTAAGGATCTTTACCAACAAAAAACCCCACGATAGAATTCTCATACCTACATTTGATTTTGGCAGCTACGACTCTCGGTAGAACCCAATTGGACCTTGATACTACTAGAGCCAAAAAAACTCGCATAGGAGCTGGTAATACCTCGCATATCATCATTAGTAGCACATACCTGTGGGCCAACACTATCACTAGTGGGAACATCTCCATTCCTAGTTTCAACACCCTCACTACTCGGAGTGGACATAGATGCATCAAGAGCAGAAGGATTAGTCTTACCAGCCATGCTCAATAATCGTTTTGCAATACCCTCCATAGTCGGATTAGCATGAATACCACTAGCACGAGAATCCCTCCCCAAAGTTGTGCCATCTTGTTTCATTATAACAGCAGGAGTTTTTGGACCAAGAAAACCCCGCTCCGTAACCAAAAGAAAACTATCACGAACGAATGAAGGTTCCTTCGTACGGATAAGAATGAGTTCGTACGGATGAAACCCTAAACTGGCGATGCTGAACGGATGTAATCTCAACTCGTACAGATTGGAACTGATACGTACGGATGAAAACGTACGGATGAAGAATCCTAGGTCCGTACGAATGAAATATGTATACGTACGGATCAAGTTGTATACGTGCGGATGTAGATTTAAGTCGTACGGATGAACACTGGTTGAATACGGATGAAACAATGGCTAGACGTACGAATGAAGGTGCGAATGGAACCCTACAAACGTATGAAGGTCTATACGGATGAAGTAATTACGTACGGATGAAGATGATCCGTACGGATGAAACCCACTTGCCCAGAAACCCTAATCCGCCCAGCCAAACCCTAAACCACCTCCACCTTTGCACTCGCCGGAAACCAGAATAAGCACCTCAAAAAACCCGAAACACACTATTACTAACTCACACGAATAAGAGATCAATGGTTAATCACTCCAACAGCCACAAATAAGCAGCGCAAGAATGAAAAACCGAACCTCAAATCTGTGAAGAAAATAGCAGCAAGGATCAAGTAGGAAGAAGGCAACGAAATCCGGTCTTGACAATACAATAACACACACTTTAGTAACAATAACGGCAACCAATTGTTAGTAAAACCGGCCAAAATCCGGCCAACCAAACACCCCCCAAATCTCCTATCTAGAGAGAAAACCAACCCAACCCATAACCCATAGGTACTTTAAAACACTAATTTTACAAAACTCTACCATACATTTTTGTTTCGAATCCAAACTTCCACACTACCCTAATAAACATTAAAACTACCAAAATCAACTATTCAAACCACCTTATACCCAATAAAACGCTTCTTTCCTTGTAAAACCGAGATTACATCCCGTACGAGTTAGAATTACGTTTAGGTGTGTGATATGCATGTCAAATAATCCCCTACGTTATAATAGCATTAAGTATTGTATTAAGAATGGTATTTGAAGTCATTTAATCCATAAAAAACTCAATCAAACCCAAAATACCATTTTAAAATCAAAACCTAAAATTTTAAAAACCCATAGGTACTTTAAAACACTAATTTTACAAAACTCTACCATACATTTCCGTTTCTAATCCAAACTTCCACACTACCCTAATAAACATTAAAACTACCTAAATCAACTATTCAAACCACCTTATACCCAATAAAACGTTTATTTCCTTGTAAAACCTAGATTACATCCCGTACGAGTTAGAATTACGTTTAGGTGTGTGATATTCATGTCAAATAATCCCCTACGTTATAATAGCATTAAGGATTGTATTAAGAGTTGGTATTTGAAGCCATTTAATCCATAAAAAACTCAATCAAACCCAAAACTACCATTTTAAAATCAAAACCCAAAATTTTAAAAACCCATAGGTACTTTAAAACACTAATTTTACAAAACTCTACCATACATTTCCGTTTCTAATCCAAACTTCCACACTACCCTAAAAAACATTAAAACTACCTAAGTCAACTATTCAAACCACCTTATACCCAATAAAATGCTTCTTTCCTTGTAAAACCTATAGTACATCCCGTACGAGTTAAAATTACGTTTAGGTGTGTGATATTCATGTCAAATAATCTCCTACGTTATAGTAGCATTAAGGATTGTATTAAGAATGGTATTTGAAGCCATTTAATCCATATAAAACTCAATCAAACCCTAAAATACCATTTTAAAATCAAAACCCAAAATTTTAAAAACCCATAGGTTCTTTAAAACACTAATTATACAAAACTCTACCATACATTTCCGTTTCTAATCCAAAGTTCCACGCTACCCTAATAAACATTAAAACTACCTAAATCAACTATTCAAACCACCTTATACCCAATAAAACGCTTCTTTCCTTGTAAAACCTAGATTACATCCCGTACGAGTTAGAATTACGTGTAGGTGTGTGATATTCAAGTCAAATAATCCCCTACGTTATAATAGCATTAAGGATTGTATTAAGAATGGTAATTGAAGCCATTTAATCCATAAAAGACTCAATCAAACCCCAAAATACCATTTAAAAATCAAAACCCAAAATTTTAAAAACCCATAGGTTCTTTAAAACACTAATTTTACAAAACTCTACCATACATTTCCGTTTCTAATTCAAACTTCCACACTACCCTAATAAAAATTAAAACTACCTATATCAACTATTCAAACCACCTTATACCCAATAAAACGCTTTTTTTCCTTGTGAAACCTAGATTACATCCCGTACGAGTTAGAATTATGTTTAGGTGTGTGATATTCAAGTCAAATAATCCCCAACGTTATAATAGCATTAAGGATTGTATTAAGGATGGTATTTGAAGCCATTTAATCCATAAAAAACTCAGTCAAACCCCAAAATACCATTTTAAAATCAAAACCCAAAATTTTAAAAACCCATAGGTACTTTAAAACACTAATTTTACAAAACTCTACCATACATTTCCGTTACCAATCCAAACTTCCACACTACCCTAATAAACATTAAAACTACCTAAATCAACTATTCAAACCACCTTATACCCAATAAAACGCTTATTTCCTTGTAAAACCTAGATTACATCCCGTACGAGTTAGAATTACGTTTAGGTGTGTGATATTCATGTCAAATAATCTCCTACGTTATAATAGCATTAAGGATTGTATTAAGAATGGTATTTGAAGCCATTTAATCCATAAAAAACTCAATCAAACCCCAAAATACCATTTTAAAATCAAAACCCAAAATTTTAAAACCCATAGGTACTTTAAAACACTAATATTACAAAACTCTACCATACATTTCCGTTACTAATCCAAACTTCCACACTACCCTAATAAACATTAAAACTACCTAAATCAACTATTCAAACCACCTTATACCCAATAAAACGCTTATTTCCTTGTAAAACCTAGATTACATCCCGTACGAGTTAGAATTACGTTTAGGTGTGTGATATTCATGTCAAATAATCTCCTACGTTATAATAGCATTAAGGATTGTATTAAGAATGATATTTGAAGCCATTTAATCCATAAAAAACTCAATCAAACCGAAAATACCATTTTAAAATCAAAACCCAAATTTTAAAAACCCATAGGTACTTTAAAACACTAATTTTACAAAACCCTACCATACATTTCCGTTTCTAATCCAAACTTCCACACTACCCTAATAAACTTTAAAAATACCTATATCAACTATTCAAACCACCTTATACTCATTAAAACGCTTCTTTCCTTGTAAAACCTAGATTACATCCCGTACTAGTTAGAATTATGTTTAGGTGTGTGATATTCAAGTCAAATAATCCCCTACGTTATAATAGCATTAATGATTGTATTAAGGATGGTATTTGAAGCCATTTAATCCATAAAAAACTCAGTCAAACCCCAAAATACCATTTTAAAATCAAAACCCAAAATTTTAAAAACCCATAGGTACTTTAAAACACTAATTTTACAAAACTCTACCATACATTTCCGTTTCTAATCCAAACTTCCACACTACCCTAATAAACATTAAAACTACCTAATCAACTATTCAAACCACCTTATACCCAATAAAACGCTTCTTTTGCTTGTAAACCTAGATTACATCCCGTACGAGTTAGAATTACGTTTAGGTGTGTGATATTCATGTCAAATAATCCCCTACGTTATAATAGCATTAAGGATTGTATTAAGAATGGTATTTGAAGCCATTTAATCAATAAAAAACTCAGTCAAACCCAAAATACCATTTTAAAATCAAAACCCAAAATTTTAAAAACCCATAGGTACTTTAAAACACTAATTTTACAAAACTCTACCATACATTTCCGTTACTAATCCAAACTTCCACACTACCCTAATAAACATTAAAACTACCTAAATCAACTATTCAAACCACCTTATACCCAATAAAACGCTTATTTCCTTGTAAAACCTAGATTACATCCCGTACGAGTTAGAATTACGTTTAGGTGTGTGATATTCATGTCAAATAATATCCTACGTTATAATAGCATTAAGGATTGTATTAAAAATGGTATTTGAAGCCATTTAATCCATAAAAAACTCAATCAAACCCCAAAATACCATTTTAAAATCAAAACCCAAAATTTTAAAAACCCATAGGTACTTTAAAACACTAATATTACAAAACTCTACCATACATTTCCGTTACTAATCCAAACTTCCACACTACCCTAATAAACATTAAAACTACCTAAATCAACTATTCAAACCACCTTATACCCAATAAAACGCTTATTTCCTTGTAAAACCTAGATTACATCCCGTACGAGTTAGAATTACGTTTAGGTGTGTGATATTCATGTCAAATAATCTCCTACGTTATAATAGCATTAAGGATTGTATTAAGAATGATATTTGAAGCCATTTAATCCATAAAAAACTCAATCAAACCCCAAAATACCATTTTAAAATCAAAACCCAAAATTTTAAAAACCCATAGGTTCTTTAAAACACTAATTTTACAAAACTCTACCATACATTTCCGTTTCTAATCCAAACTTCCACACTACCCTAATAAAAAATTAAAACTACCTATATCAACTATTCAAACCACCTTATACCCAATAAAACGCTTCTTTCCTTGTAAAACCTAGATTACATCCCGTACGAGTTAGAATTATGTTTAGGTGTGTGATATTCAAGTCAAATAATCCCCTACGTTATAATAGCATTAATGATTGTATTAAGGATGGTATTTGAAGCCATTTAATCCATAAAAAACTCAGTCAAACCCCAAAATACCATTTTAAAATCAAAACCCAAAATTTTAAAAACCCATAGGTTCTTTAAAACACTAATTTTACAAAACTCTACCATACATTTCCGTTACTAATCCAAACTTCCACACTACCCTAATAAACATTAAAACTACCTAAATCAACTATTCAAACCACCTTATACCCAATAAAACGTTTATTTCTTTGTAAAACCTAGATTACATCCCGTACGAGTTAGAATTACGTTTAGGTGTGTGATATTCATGTCAAATAATCTCCTACGTTATAATAGCATTAAGGATTGTATTAAGAATGGTATTTGAAGCCATTTAATCCATAAAAAACTCAATCAAACCCCAAAATACCATTTTAAAATCAAAACCCAAAATTTTAAAAACCCATAGGTTCTTTAAAACACTAATTATACAAAACTCTACCATACATTTCCGTTTCTAATCCAAACTTCCACACTACCCTAATAAACATTAAAACTACCTAAATCAACTATTCAAACCACCTTATACCCAATAAAACGCTTCTTTCAATGTAAAACCTAGATTACATCCCGTACGAGTTAGAATTACGTGTAGGTGTGTGATATTCAAGTCAAATAATCCCCTACGTTATAATAGCATTAAGGATTGTATTAAGAATGGTATTTGAAGCCATTTAATCCATAAAAAAATCAATCAAACCCAAAATTACCATTTTAAAATCAAAACCCAAAATTTTAAAAACCCATTGGTAAATTAAAACACTAATTTTACAAAACTCTACCATAAATGTCCGTTTCTAATCCAAACTTCCACACTACCCTAATAAACATTAAAACTACCTAAGTCAACTATTCAAACCACCTTATACCCAATAAAATGCTTCTTTCCTTGTAAAACCTATAGTACATCCCGTACGAGTTAGAATTACGTTTAGGTGTGTGATATTCATGTCAAATAATCTTCTACGATATAATAGCTTTAAGGATTGAATTAAGAATGATAATTGAAGCCATTTAATCCATAAAAAACTCAATGAAACCCCAAAATACCATTTTGAAATCAAAACCCAAAATTTTAAAAACCCATAGGTTCTTTAAAACACTAATTTTACAAACTCTACCATACATTTCCATTTCTAATCCAAACTTCCACACTACCCTAATAAAAATTAAAACTACCTATATCAACTATTCAAACCACCTTATACCCAATAAAATGATTCTTTCCTTGTAAAACCTAAATTACATCCCGTACGAGTTAGAATTATGTTTAGGTGTGTGGTATTCAAGTCAAATAATCCCCTACGTTATAATAGCATTAAGGATTGTATTAAGGATGATATTTGAAGCCATTTAATCCATAAAAAAATCAATCAAACCCAAAACTACCATTTTAAAATCAAAACCCAAAATTTTAAAAACCCATAGGTAATTTAAAACACTAATTTTACAAAACTCTACCATAAATTTCCGTTTCTAATCCAAACTTCCACGCTACCCTAATAAACATTAAAACTACCTAAGTCAACTATTCAAATCACCTTATACCCAATAAAATGCTTCTTTCCTTGTAAAACCTATAGTACATCCCGTACGAGTTAGAATTACGTTTAGGTGTGTGATATTCATGTCAAATAATCTTCTACGTTATAATAGCTTTAAGGATTGAATTAAGAATGGTAATTGAAGCCATTTAATCCATAAAAAACTCAATCAAACCCCAAAATACCATTTTAAAATCAAAACCCAAATTTAAAAACCCATAGGTTCTTTAAAACACTAATTTTACAAAACTCTACCATACATTTCCATTTCTAATCCAAACTTCCACACTACCCTAATTAAAATTAAAACTACATATATCAACTATTCAAACCATCTTATACCCAATAAAACGCTTCTTTCCTTGTAAAACCTAGATTACATCCCGTACGAGTTAGAATTATGTTTAGGTGTGCGGTATTCAAGTCAAATAATCCCCTACGTTATAATAGCATTAAGGATTGTATTAAGAATGGTATTTGAAGCCATTTAATCCATACAAAACTCAGTCAAACCCCAAAATACCATTTTAAAATCAAAACCCAAAATTTTAAAAACCCATAGGTACTTTAAAACACTAATTTTACAAAACTCTACCATACATTTCCGTTACTAATCCAAACTTCCACACTACCCTAATAAACATTAAAATTTCCTAAATCAACTCTATAAACCACCTTATACCCAATAAAACGCTTCTTTCCTTGTAAAACCTAGATTACATCCCGTACGAGTTAGAATTACGTTTAGGTGTGTGATATTCATGTCAAATAATCCCCTACGTTATAATAGCATTAAGGATTGTATTAAGAATGGTATTTGAAGCCATTTAATCCATACAAAACTCAATCAAACCCAAAATACCATTTTAAAATCAAAACCCAAAATTTTAAAAACCCATAGGTTACTT
>CAJVGC010000133.1:0-40300 GCA_910822075.1 Senecio squalidus
GTTTCATAATCCCGTAGATCAAAATGACGTGACGAATGTCTGAAGAAGGATATTAGAAGCCATTTCATCCATAAAAAACTCAATCAAACAAAAAATACCCTTTTAAAATCAAACCCTAATTCTAAAAACCCATAGGTACTTTTAAACCCAAATTTTCTAAAAACCTTACCATACATTACAATTTCTAGTCCAAACTCCCACACTACCCTAATAAACTTTGTAATAACCGAAATCAACAATCCAAACTACGTTATACCCATTAAAACCCTATTTTCCTTATAAAACCTATATTTCTTCCGGTACGAGTTAGAATCACGGTTTAGGTGGGTGATATTCATGTTTCATAATCCCGTAGGTCAAAATGACGTGAAGAATGTCTGAGAAGGATATTAGAAGCCATTTCATCCATAAAAAACTCAATCAAACAAAAAATACCATTTTAAAATCAAAACCCTAATTCTAAAAACCCATAGGTACTTTTAAACCCTAATAAACTTTGTAATAACCGAAATCAACAATCCAAACCACGTTATACCCATTAAAACCCTCATTTCCTTATAAAACCTATATTTCATCCGGTACGAGTTAGAATCACGGTTTAGGTGGGTGATATTCATTTTCGATAATCCCGTAGATCAAAATGACGTGAAGAATGTCTGAAGAAGGATATTTGAAGCCATTTCATCCATAAAAAACTCAATCAAACAAAAAGTACCCTTTTAAAATCAAAACCCTAATTCTAAAAACCCAAGGTACTTTTAAACCCTAATTTTCTAAAAGAATTAGGGTTTTGATTTTAAAAGGGTATTTTTTGTTTGATTGAGTTTTTTATGGATGAAATGGCTTCTAATATCCTTCTTCAGACATTCTTCACGTCATTTTGATCTACGGGATTATGAAACATGAGTATCACCCACCTAAACCGTGATTCTAACTCGTACCGGATGAAATATAGGTTTTATAAGGAAATTAGGGTATTAATGGGTATAACGTGGTTTGGATTGTTGATTTCGGTTATTACAAAGTTTATTAGGGTAGTGTGGGAGTTTGGACTAGAAATTGTAATGTATGGAAAGGTTTTTAGAAAATTAGGGTTTAAAAGTACCTATGGGTTTTTTGAATTAGGGTTTTGATTTTAAAAGGGTATTTTTTGTTTGATTGAGTTTTTTATGGATGAAATGGCTTCTAATATCCTTCTTCAGACATTCTTCACGTCATTTTGATCTACGGGATTATGAAACATGAATATCACACACCTAAACCGTGATTCTAACTCGTACTGGAAGAAATCTAGGTTTTATAAGGAAATGAGGGTTTTAATGGGTATAACGTAGTTTGGATTGTTGATTTCGGTTATTACAAAGTTTATTAGGGTAGTGTGGGAGTTTGGACTAGAAATTGTAATGTATGGTAAGGTTTTTAGAAAATTAGGGTTTAAAAGTACCTATGGGTTTTTAGAATTAGGGTTTTGATTTTAAAAGGGTACTTTTTGTTTGATTGAGTTTTTTATGGATGAAATGGCTTCTAATATCCTTCTTCAGACATTCGTCACGTCATTTTGATCTACGGGATTATGAAACATGAATATCACACACCTAAACCGTGATTCTAACTCGTACCGGAAGAAATCTTGGTTTTATAAGGAAATTAGGGTATTAATGGGTACAACGTGGTTTGAATTGTTGATTTCGGTTATTCTAAAGTTTATTAGGGTAGTGTGGGAGTTTGGACTAGAAATTGTAATGTATGGTAAGGTTTGTAGAAAATTAGGGTTTAAAAGTACCTATGGGATTTTAGAATTAGGGTTTTGATTTTAAAAGGGTATTTTTTGTTTGATTGAGTTTTTTATGGATGAAATGGCTTCTAATATCCTTCTTCAGACATTCTTCACGTCTTTTTGACCTACGGGATTATGAAACATGAATATCACACACCTAAACCGTGATTCTAACTCGTACCAGAAGAAATATAGGTTTTATAAGGAAAATAGGGTTTTAATGGGTATAACGTAGTTTGGATTGTTGATTTCGGTTATTACAAAGTTTATTAGGGTAGTGTGGGAGTTTGGACTAGAAATTGTAATGTATGGTAAGGTTTTTAGAAAATTAGGGTTTAAAAGTACCTATGGGTTTTTAGAATTAGTGTTTTGTTTTTAAAAGGGTTTTTTTTGTTTGATTGAGTTTTTTATGGATGAAATGGCTTCTAATATCCTTCTTCAGACATTCTTCACGTCATTTTGAGCTACGGGATTATGAAACCTTAATATCACACACCTAAACCGTGATTCTAAGTCGTACCGAAAGAAATCTAGGTTTTATAAGGAAATTAGGGTATTAATGGGTACAACGTGGTTTGGATTGTTGATTTCGGTTATTACAAAGTTTATTAGGGTAGTGTGGGAGAATGAACTAGAAATTGTAATGTATGGTACGCTTTTAGAAAATTAGGGTTTAAAAGTACCTATGGGTTTTTAGAATTAGGGTTTGGTTTTAAAAGGGTATTTTTTGTTTGATTGAGTTTTTTATGGATGAAATGGCTTCTAATATCCTTCTTCAGACATTCTTCACGTCATTTTGACCTACGGGATTATGAAACATGAATATCACCCACCTAAACCGTGATTCTAACTCGTACCGGAAGAAATCTAGGTTTTATAAGGAAATGAGGGTTTTAATGGGTACAACGTGGTTTGGATTGTTGTTTTCGGTTATTACAAAGTTTATTAGGGTAGTGTGGGAGAATGAACTAGAAATTGTAATGTATGGTACGCTTTTAGAAAATTAGGGTTTAAAAGTACCTATGGGTTTTTAGAATTAGTGTGTGAGTATGAACTAGAAATTGTTTGATTGAGTTTTTTATGGATGAAATGGCTTCTAATATCCTTCTTCAGACATTCTTCACGTCATTTTGACCTACGGGATTATGAAACATGAATATCACCCACCTAAACCGTGATTCTAACTCGTACCTGAAGAAATCTAGGTTTTATAAGGAAATTAGGGTATTAATGGGTACAACGTGGTTTGGATTGTTGATTTCGGTTATTATAAAGTTTATTAAGGTACTGTGGGAGTTTGGACTAGAAATTGTAATGTATGGTAAGGTTTTTAGAAAATTAGGGTTTAAAAGTACCTATGGGTTTTTTAGAATTAGGGTTTTGATTTTAAAAGGGTATTTTTTGTTTGATTGAGTTTTTTATGGATGAAATGGCTTCTAATATCCTTCTTCAGATATTCTTCACGTCATTTTGATCTACGGGATTATGAAACATGAGTATCACCCACCTAAACCGTGATTCTAACTCGTACAGGAAGAAATCTAGGTTTTATTAGGAAATGAGGGTTTTAATGGGTATAACGTGGTTTGGATTGTTGATTACGGTTATTACAAAGTTTATTAGGGTAGTGTGGGAGTTTGGACTAGAAATTGTAATGTATGGTAAGGTTTTTAGAAAATTAGGGTTTAAAAGTACCTATGGGTTTTTAGAATTAGGGTTTTTATTTTAAAAGGGTATTTTTTGTTTGATTGAGTTTTTTATGGATGAAATGGCTTCTAATATCCTTCTTCAGACATTCTTCACGTCATTTTGATCTACGGGATTATGAAACATGAATATCACACACCTAAACCGTGATTCTAACTCGTACCGGAAGAAATATAGGTTTTATAAGGAAATGAGGGTTTTAATGGGTATAACGTGGTTTGGATTGTTGATTTCGGTTATTACAAATTTTATTAGGGTAGTGTGGGAGTTTGGACTAGAAATTGTAATGTATGGTTTTTAGAAAATTAGGGTTTAAAAGTACCTATGGGTTTTTAGAATTAGGGTTTTGATTTTAAAAGGGTACTTTTTGTTTGATTGAGTTTTTTATGGATGAAATGGCTTCTAATATCCTTCTTCGGACATTCTTAATGCTATTGTGACCTACGGGATTATGAAACATGAGTATCACCCCCCCTAAACCGTGATTCTAACTCGTACCGGATGAAATATAGGTTTTATAAGGAAATTAGGGTATTAATGGGTACAACGTGGTTTGGATTGTTGATTTCGGTTATTATAATGTTTATTAGGGTAGTGTGGGAGTTTGGACTAGAAATTGTAATGTATGGTAAGTTTTTAGAAAATTAGGGTTTAAAAGTACCTATGGGTTTTTAGAATTAGGGTTTTGATTTTAAAAGGGTACTTTTTGTTTGATTGAGTTTTTTATGGATGAAATGGCTTCTAATATCCTTCTTCAGACATTCTTCACGTCATTTTGAACTACGGGATTATGAAACATGAATATCACACACCTAAACCGTGATTCTAACTCGTACCGGAAGAAATTTAGGTTTTATAAGGAAATTAGGGTATTAATGGGTACAACGTGGTTTGGATTGTTGATTTCGGTTATTATAAAGTTTATTAGGGTAGTGTGGGAGTTTGGACTAGAAATTGTAATGTATGGAAAGGTTTTTAGAAAATTTGTCACACCCCGCTTGGAAGCGGAAACGCGAGATGTTCCAGTTATAATATCAAGAGTCAAGATTACAACAATATAACCGATAAACAAAACATCAAATTAAATAGATCATGCCAATTGTTTCAAAATACATCATAAAGTCAAAGGCGATGAGACGCCAAGTACAAATACAACTCTAAAAGAGATAAACAAACGGATCGTCAATGGAAATTACAATAAACAATTCAAATCCAAATTTCCCAAAAGCAAGCGATCCGGAAATAAACTATGGCATGATCAATGGAAATCCTCAATTTCCTGCAAAGCGTTAAAACGACATCAACAACATGTTGGTGAATTATTCTCAATTTTAAGTAAAAGTTGACCCAACGACAAGTTTATAAGGTGGACCTATTCGCTTAGGTAAAAAGGTAATCAATAGCGTCTAACGATTAAGCAGACAGAAAATACAACCATGTCTAGAATTTTAGTAGGCAAGATATAAGATAACGTCAAGCAATTATAACTAGATGACGTCTAACATTAAGCGACAGATGACGTCCTAACATGTAAGCCGACAGATGACGTCTAACATTTAAGCAGACAAGATTACGTCTAACATTTAAGCAGACAAGACTGACGTCTTAACATTTAAGCAGACAAGATGACGTTTAACATTTAAGCAGACAAGAAATACATTACGCCAACTATTTAAACAAACAAATTTTATAAAGTACGCTTTACAGCCTAAAAATAGTAAAGACAAGGGCTACGAATAACTCACAGATAAAGCATCAGCAAACAAATATCGGGTACGCCAACACAGAGTTATAACTCCACCGCCTAAGTGCCTTAAACAATAAACAACATAGTCCTCAGTATCTCTATAAGTCTAGGTCCGGGTTTAGCCTTGTCGGTTTAAGATTAAGTTAAATAAGATAATTCAAATATTAATAAGTTTAAATGAGGTGACGTATTTAGAAGGCGATGTTCCGCGTCAAACAGGACCGCTCGAAGAGATATCGGCATTTCCACGTCGTAATCGTCAACAGGAAAAGAATGATAATCCGAATCGAAAATGATTACTAGAAGTATCGCTTAATAGAATATCGTTATCAAGTTTCAATAGATCGACCAAAGTCAACGGAAACAATGTTGACTTGGTCAAGTCAAACGTAAGGAATGTTGACTTTATAAAAGTCAAAGTCACAGATGTTGACTTATGAAAGTCCAAGGTCAATTATGTTGACTATAAAAGTCAAATGTCAAACATGTTGACTTATAAGAGTCAAATGTTAATTATGTTGACTTATTGAAGTCAAAATCAATTTAAAAGTCCAATTTGACAATTTGAATAATTTGAAGTGTTTTCATACCAAAATGTTTAGAGTAAAATACCTTTCAAAACCATTTATAAGGTTTGCCGCAACACATATTTTGATGACTTAAAACGATGATCAAGTTGAGGCGAAGTTTAAAGTATCGCAAGGAGGTTAAAAAGTCCATTTTAAGTAATATTATGACATTTGGTGTCTTTGAGTCCAAAGACAATGTTATTGTAAAATATGTTACTTTTGTATACCATTTATTCATATAAGTGTTTTATTGTCGTAAAAAGACGTGAAATGAATTTCGGCAGCGCTTCCGCATCAAAAATTTATTTGTCCAAATTTCATTCACTTTCCCGCTTAACAACAATTGCATTTTTAAGCCTTTCTCATAATACATAATATGATATAAGTTAAATACGTTACTTATGGTTAAATTCCCATTTTAACGTCTTTTTGTCCAAAGTTGTCCAAATCCGATAATACCAAGTGTTGGTCTAATATTTATTCCTAACCATTTTTCAAGGCTAAAACCGAATATATGAAAAATGGGAAATTTGGAAGAAAGTCGATTCTTACCGATCAAACCGCAATTTAGCAAGTTAAGAACCCGAGACAAAATCCTTTGATGGTGTGGTGATGAGATTTCTAACTCCAAAACACAATACACCATTTGTCAATACTTGTTCTTACGAATACACGAAACAAAACGAAAACGGGAAATCTGTCCCCAGGTTGCGGCGCAACAGGAAGAGTTGCGGCGCAACACCTGGGCAGATTCCCACCGAAAACGTTTTTCATGTTTAATAAATCGTCTTTTGATGGTAGATTTGAACATGCAAGTCATAATATGTTCAAAAAACACTTTCAAATAACCATTTTATAAAGCTTTTAACATCATTTAAGCAAGATCCATACATATATTCATAAAAACTTGATTTTCATAGATTATTACCCATCAAACTTTGTTAAAACTCATTTTCTTTAGTTAGATCTTACATGCATTGAATAAAACTTAGAAAATACAGAAAGTTTAAGTTATTTTACCCCAAATAAAGTGAAGATTTGAAGATCAAGCTAGATGTGATGAAGATCTTGATGTGAGATGGTGATTTCGACCCGAAAACGTTATAACCCAAGTAAATCTTCAAATGGATGATCAAACCTTACTCCTCTTGATGAAGATAACACTTTTATGGTTCTGGAATCACAGCCACTAGGAAGAAATGGAAGAAGAAATGTGTGTGTGTTTGTGTGTTTTTGGCTTCAAAGAAAAGAGAGAGAGGAGTAAGTTGTGTGGGTGTGAAAATGAGAGTGAAATGGGACACAATGGGGGGTGTTAGTGTCTCATTTCTGGACCCAAAATGGCTTAAAACATGTACCAACCCGGAGCCAAAGATGTAGGCCCGTTTAAGAGAAATTGCAAAAGTTTGAAAAACCCAAGTTGCTGATCTGCACTCTCTTGCGGCGCAAGACAATCACTTGCGGCGCAAGAGGGCCTCCAAACAGAATTTTTCATTTTTCGTTCTAAGTTATGGTTACGCACGTTCGTTGTTTAGAGTTCCCGATTGTTTTATATTTGAACTTAGTCAAGTTCATTATAGGTATTATTGGTATTGTAATTCATTATATGATTCAATTTAAATTCCAAAATGGAAATACATACTTCTCGGTAATAACATAAACACGAGCAAAGCACTGGATAGGGATACGTTAACGACAAATTGGGCATAACCTTCTAACTTATTTTCATGAGCATACTAACTATTTGGCACTTAGGTAAAATCAACTTACGTCTCAAGGGACGAATCAAAATAATCACATAAAACCCGATTCTCAATAATAAATCGTGAGTAAAACAAAGCGAAATAAAAAGGGTCAAAACAATTGCGAATAAAATATAAATAATAACGGTAACATAAGTATTTCAAATTGACGGGACGTCACAGCCTCCCCCAGTTAAAAGAATTTCGTCCTCGAAATATTTCCTACAACGGCCCACTCTAACTCGAAGGAAGACACTAAGGATATAGCGTGCAAATATCAAAATCTTAAACGCATCCGATATGAAACTCTTCGAAAGATGGAATAAAATTGGAGATCAGTAGAATTGAGAGACGTTGACTCGAAAATTGTTAACAATAGGAATTACGTTCCGGTCTTGCATAATTTATTCCAAACTAGGCGTAGTTGGCCAAATTACGCGTAGTTCGTAATGAATCATGCATTTGCGGAATTAATCCACTAAAGTTTAAAAGTTCGCAAAAATATGATAGGGTCTAGATTATAGTTTGGTATAGTACCAATGATTACTAATTTGAAGCGAAGTGACGGATAAAAAATATCTGGAGTCGAATCTCTCGGGATCGCACTCGTAGGACAACCTCGTCTCATCGACTTCCTTGCAGATAGGAGCTTCCTTCGGTTCCAACGCAAAAGAGGCGTAAAAGAAACGAAAATACCAGGAAGTGAACAGATTAGTATGCAACACGACGGTAATAAGACCAAGTATCAAGAATCAAATAGAATAATTGCAGGTTGAACTTAGATAAGAAAAGTATTCGTACCGGCTGGAGCTAACTCGGGACAGTCGTTCTTAAGATGCTCAGGAGATCCACACTCATAACAATTGCCCTTCGGGATCTTACAAAACTTCTCGGTGTGCCCAATTCTCTTACACCGACCGCACACCCAACATTTTAACTCTTTGGCGTGGGGGTTACCACACCGATTGCACTTGGGAGGCCTACCCTCGACATTCGGAGCCACTGCTGCATATGCTTGCACATCTGGAGGAGTATCCTGCCTCCTAGCTCTCTTCTGCGAATCCCCATAACGGTCTTCACCACCCCGTTTCCCTTCGGAGTTTTGCTTAGCAATCATCGGGGGTAACTCACCATCCCGAACTGCATTCTGAGTCAACGTAATCGCAATTTCCACCGCGCTCTGAAAGGTGCTCGGTTTGCTGGATAGTACACTCTTACGAATTGCTGGGGGTAATCCGTGAGTGTAGCGACCTATACGTTTAAGCTCCGGTCGGACCAAGTGCGGCACTAGCTGGGACAGAGCGTGAAAACGCGAAGTGTACCCTTGGATGTCTGACCCAACCATGGTCAAGTTCCATAACTCATCTTCCAACTTTTGAATCTCTGATTCAGGCACATACTCAGTGATCATCAACTCCTTCAGTTGCTCCCAAGTCATCGTGTTGATCTCAGCTCGGCCTCGCACATTCACGATTGAATTCCACCACGTCAGAGCCGTTCCTTGAAATACAAACGCAGCAAATCGGACTCGATCTTTGTCCGCACAGTCAATAGCATCGAAAATAGATTCCATCTTTTCCATCCACTGGAGCGTTCCAGTCGCTCCCTCATTGCCTCTGTACTCTGGGGCCTTACAGCTCATAAAAGTCTTCAGCGTGCACCCAACACGTTGGGTCGAGCCCTCTGCCCTACCTGATCCAGTAATCACGACTTCGGGTCCCTCATTATTAACAACCGGCTCAGGACCCTCATTGTTGACAACCGGCTCGGGATTTCCAGAACCCGAACCACCACCAGTTCCTTGGGCTGCGCCCTCCCTCAGTTGAGCTATAAGCTCGGGCATCATTGCTGCTATCTGTTGAGCAATCATCTGTGCCATGTCAGGATTCGTATCGTTCTCCACATTGTTCCTTCTCGCATTGGACGTATTAGCTCTCGCGTTCGAAGCATTATTTCTCGCGTTCGAATTCGCGGTATTAGCCCTCGCGTTCGAATTCGCGGTATTCGCTCTCGCATTCGCAGTAGCACGTCGCGCGGAACTTCGTGTCGCAACTCTCCTCGTAGGCGCCATCGTCCTAAAATAAAAGAGGAAAAGACTCGATCAGCAAATGTGTGCAACACAAAAACAAGGCCAAATGCCAAAACACAACGCGAAATTAAACACGTATGAAAAATAGTGCACACATTGCAATCAGAGTAAAAATCGATTTAAAAAGCCTATGGTCATAGTCCAAGTGATTTACTCAGTTAAAATCACCCGGTTCGCTATAACCTTTGGCTCTGATACCAACTTCTGTCACACCCCGCTTGGAAGCGGAAACGCGAGATGTTCCAGTTATAATATCAAGAGTCAAGATTACAACAATATAACCGATAAACAAAACATCAAATTAAATAGATCATGCCAATTGTTTCAAAATACATCATAAAGTCAAAGGCGATGAGACGCCAAGTACAAATACAACTCTAAAAGAGATAAACAAACGGATCGTCAATGGAAATTACAATAAACAATTCAAATCCAAATTTCCCAAAAGCAAGCGATCCGAAAATAAACTATGGCATGATCAATGGAAATCCTCAATTTCCTGCAAAGCGTTAAAACGACATCAACAACATGTTGGTGAATTATTCGCAATTTTAAGTAAAAGTTGACCCAACGACAAGTTTATAAGGTGGACCTATTCGCTTAGGTAAAAAGGTAATCAATAGCGTCTAACGATTAAGCAGACAGAAAATACAACCATGTCTAGAATTTTAGTAGGCAAGATATAAGATAACGTCTAGCAATTTATTAGCAAACAAGATGACGTCTAGCGTTAAGCAGACTAGATGACGTCTAACAATTTGTAGACGAGATGACGTCCAACATTTAAGCAGACAAGATGACGTCTAACATTTAAGCAGACAAGATGACGTCTAACATTTAAGCAGACAAGATGACGTCTAACATTTAAGCAGACAAGATGACGTTTAACATTTAAGCAGACAAGAAATACATTACGCCTACTATTTAAACAAACAAATTTTTAAAGTATGCTTTACAGCCCTAAAAATAGTAAAGACAAGGGCTACGAATAACTCACAGATAAAGCTTCAGCAAACAAATATCGGGTACGCCAACACAGAGTTATAACTCCACCGCCTAAGTGCCTTAAAACAATAAACAACATAGTCTCAGTATCTCTATAAGTCTAGGTCCGGTTTAGCCTTGTCGGTTAAGATTAAGTTAAATAAGATAATTCAAATATTAATAAGTTTAAATGAGGTGACGTATTTAGAAGGCGATGTTCCGCGTCAAACAGGACCGCTCGAAGAGATATCGGCATTCCACGTCCTAATCGTCAACAGGAAAAGAATGATAATCCGAATCGAAAATGATTACTAGAAGTATCGCTTAATAGAATATCGTTATCAAGTTTCAATAGATCGACCAAAGTCAACGGAAACAATGTTGACTTGGTCAAGTCAAACGTAAGGAATGTTGACTTTATAAAAGTCAAAGTCACAGATGTTGACTTATGAAAGTCCAAGGTCAATTATGTTGACTATAAAAGTCAAATGTCAAACATGTTGACTTATAAGAGTCAAATGTTAATTATGTTGACTTATTGAAGTCAAAATCAATTTAAAAGTCAAATTTGACAATTTGAATAATTTGAAGTGTTTTCATACCAAAATGTTTAGAGTAAAATACCTTTCAAAACCATTTATAAGGTTTGCCGCAACACATATTTTGATGACTTAAAACGATGATCAAGTTGAGGCGAAGTTTAAAGTATCGCAAGGAGGTTAAAAAGTCCATTTTAAGTAATATTATGACATTTGTGATTGCGTTGGTGTCTTTGAGTCCAAAGACAATGTTATTGTAAAATATGTTACTTTTGTATACCATTTATTCATATAAGTGTTTTATTGTCGTAAAAAGTTGTGAGTTGAAATTTCGGCAGCGCTTCCGCGTCTTAAAATATTCGTCCAAAATTTTCAAACACTTTCCCGCTTAACAACAATTTCAAGTGCAATTAAATCTTTGTCATAATATATAATATGATATAAATTAAATACGTTACTTATGGTTAAATTCACATTTTAACGTATTTTAGTCCAAAGTTGTCCAAATCCGATAATACCAAGTGTTGGTCTAATATTTATTCCTAACCATTTTTTTCAAGGCTAAAACCGAACATATGGAAAATGAGAAATTTGGAAGAAAGTCGATTCTTACCGATCAAACCGCAATTTAGCAAGTTAAGAACCCGAGACAAAATCCTTTGATGGTGTGGTGATGAGATTTCTAACTCCAAAACACAATACACCATTTGTCAATACTGGTTCTTACGAATACAAGCTTACGGTTACGTAAAACAGCGAAACAAAACGAAAACGGGAAATCTGTCCCCAGGTTGCGGCGCAACAGGAAGAGTTGCGGCGCAACACCTGGGCAGATTCCCACCGAAAACGTTTTTCATGTTTAATAAATCGTCTTTTGATGGTAGATTTGAACATGCAAGTCATAATATGTTCAAAAAACACTTTCAAATAACCATTTTATAAAGCTTTTAACATCATTTAAGCAAGATCCATACATATATTCATAAAAACTTGATTTTCATAGATTATTACCCATCAAACTTTGTTAAAACTCATTTTCTTTAGTTAGATCTTACATGCATTGAATAAAACTTAGAAAATACAGAAAGTTTAAGTTATTTTACCCCAAATAAAGTGAAGATTTGAAGATCAAGCTAGATGTGATGAAGATCTTGATGTGAGATGGTGATTTCGACCCGAAAACGTTATAACCCAAGTAAATCTTCAAATGGATGATCAAACCTTACTCCTCTTGATGAAGATAACACTTTTATGGTGGAGGAAAATGTGTATTAAACTCTGGAATCTCAGGTTCAAGAAGAAAGAAATGGAAGAAATGTTTTTGTGTTTGTGTGTGTGTTTTTGGCTTCAAAGAAAAGAGAGAGAGTGAGATGATTTGTGTGTGTGAAAGTGAGGAATGAAAGGGACTCAATGGTGGGTGTTAGCAACAAGTTCTGGACCCAAAAAGGCCTTTGGACTAGCAAAAATCCGTCACAAAAGTTTTAGGCGCGTTTAGGAGAAATTGCAAAAGTTTGAAAAACCCAAGTTGCTGATCTGCACTCTCTTGCGGCGCAAGACAATCACTTGCGGCGCAAGAGGGCCTCCAAACAGAATTTTTCATTTTTTCGTTCTAAGTTATGGTTACGCACGTTCGTTGTTTAGAGTTCCCGATTGTTTTACATATGAACTTAGTCAAGTTCATTATAGGTATTATTGGTATTGTAATTCATTATATGATTCAATTTAAATTCCAAAATGGAAATACATACTTCTCGGTAAAAATATAAACACGAGCAAAGCACGATTTCTTAAGGATAGGGATATGTTAACCGACAAATTGGGCATAACCTTCTAACTTATTTTCATGAGCATACTAACTATTTGGCACTTAGGTAAAAATCAACTTACGTCTCAAGGGACGAATCAAAATAATCACATAAAACCCGATTCTCAATAATAAATCGTGAGTAAAACAAAGCGAAATAAAAAGGGTCAAAACAATTGCGAATAAAATATAAATAATAACGGTAACATAAGTATTTCAAATTGACGGGACGTCACAAAATTAGGGTTTCAAAGTACCTATGGGTTTTTAGAATTAGGTTTTTGATTTTAAAAGGGTATTTGTCAGGATCGTATTAGTCTAGATAAACTAATAGGTTTGCTAACGTTTAAGATCGTGATCTATTGAAGAAGTTCAGCAGCGGATGAACACTTCAATATTACGAGTTATCGAGCAACTAATAAGAATAATGAATAAACAATATTATTGTCGAATGGTAAGCCTCAATTGAATTAATCGTTAAGAGAATTAATTACAACGTGTTCTTTCTATCTTGCAAGGATCTATATTTATAGACCTTGAGGCTCGTTCTAGATAAACTAGAAATCTACATCTATCCTTATCTAAATAAATCATTATCTAGTTTAAGGAAACTATATCTAATTAACAAAAGGAAATCTAATCTAATTATAACTCTATCTAATTAGGTTTGATACTTGCAAGATAATTTTGTCTTCCGTGGCTTGACTTCTTCCTTATCTTGACTTTTACTTTGACTTTGCCTTTGCCCGTAGTAACTTCAATGTCACCGTAGTAACTTGAGTTGCCGTAGTAACATGTTGAACTTCCGTAGTAACTTGTCTTCTGTAGTAACTCTCAATGTCTTCCGTATTAATCACTTGAGTTACTATTCTTGTTTGTTAAGTGAATTGTTCTTGGTTAAACTATTTTAGTTAAGTTATAACCCAACAATCTCCCCCTAACCTTGAAATTTTATAGCATATCAAAAGTACAAGTTTCATATTTCAACAGTACTAACTCTTTACAAATGATGATTAATGGTTTTACAAATAGTTTGATCATCTTTGCTTAGGCCAGTCACTTTCTTTGCCTTTATGCTTCTCCTCTACAATTTGCATCAAAATTCTCCAAATAAGTTCATGTGCCAGGTCTGAGTCATAAGACCATTGAGCTTCACCTCTATCATCTCTTCTAACGTCTTCAGCCCATGAGGATATTGCACATCAACTAGGAAGAATTCCATGGTTCCCTCTTTTCTTCTGATTGAGTAGACACCACTACGATCATATATGAACCATCTGATGACTGGATTGTTTGGACCTCCTTTCTTGAACACCGAGCTTTTCTTCTCATATCCTGGTTCAAAGAGTCCACAGAGAACGTCCATAGCAAGTTCAGTTCCTGTCAAAGATTTCTTTTGATTAGCATACTTTGTCTTGCCTATGTGATACATTCTCTCCAAATCATCTCTGTCAAATATTCTTATGGTTTCATAGAAGGTAGGGAGCTTTTTCTTTGAACCATCTTGTCTTTTGACTTCATACTCAGTCCCACCAACATACTTCCAGTCAACAATCATTGGAAGTTTGGTAGCCAATGGAGTGAACCTCAATCCTTCTTCATGATGAATGTACTCAGAGTATCCCATTGGTTTGAATTTGAGTCTATCTTCATCTCCCCCTTGAGTAGTTACTGGAGGATCTTGTTCCATGTCTTCAGGTTCTGGCTTGACATCCATGAATGGAACATGAGGATCTTCTGATTGAGAAGCAGTAGCATCATCATTCATCCTTTGTCTTTTAGATGGAGGAACAAGAATCCTCTTTGATGATAGCTTCCTTCTTTTAGGCTTCTCTTGAGGTTTCTCTTTGACATGTGTAGGATCTGATTGGAGAAACACTTTTCTTCCAGTTTTGAGGGCAGCTTTAATAGCTTGTTCAGCTTCTTTATTCTTCTTCTCTTGAATCTTAGCAAGAGCAGCTTCCCTTTTTGCTTCCTTTTGTCTTTCCTCCTTCACAAGATCCAAAATGGTAGATAACTTCATAGGGCCTAAGGATCTGCCAATGTGACCTTTACTCTTAAGGTACATGGTGTATTTATCCTTATCTTGAGCTATCTTGACTTGTGTAGGAGTTGGTTTGGATGGTTTGGATTTGGACACTTTCTTCTTCTCAGGCTTGGCTTTTGCTTTGATTTGTTCCAGTTCTTCTTCATGCATCTTCTGTGCAAGGAGCTCATCTGACTTTACCAGGCCCTTTTTGACTAGTCTGTCCAAAATGTCATCATCCACCATCTCCTTTGCCTTGATTGCATCCTCAGCAGCAGCTCTTTGCATTCGGTTATATAACTCTGCAGCTTCATTCTCTTGTCTGATCACCTCCATTTCCTCAGCTGTCAGACCTTGAAAGTTAAAGGCTTCTTGAGAACTTCTTTCTTTTTGTTCTTCAGCTAACTTCCTTTCTTTTGCTTTTTCCTCCTCTTCTAGCTCAGCAGCCATTCTGTTGTATAGTTCTGCTGCTGCATTTTCTTTTCTCACTATTTCAATCTCCTCCTCAGTCATGTCTTCAAAGAATAGTGCTTCTTTAGCAATCCTTTCTTCCTCCTGTCTTTCTTCTTTTGATTTCTTCACCACAACTGATTTGCCTTTTCCTTTTTCAGCATCAAGATCAACTCTTTGCACTTTATTCTTTTTCGTGTCTACAGTCACATAGCCAAATCTACCTGTAGACATTCCTGCAGATTGTTCAAGTAATTTTAGAGAAGATTGTTTTGGTTTTTCACCTATAGCAGCTGCAGCTCTCTGTTTTGAAACAAGCTCAGCTATTATTTTCTTTCTCCCCTCTTCTTCTTTCTCCTTTTTAATTTTAAATAGCTGTGAGGCAAGTGTGGCTTCATCATCCATTACATTTGTTCTGGACATCTCTGTTCTTATAAGAACATTTGCAGCTTCTTGATCATCATTAGTAGAAACAGGAGTTTCAGTTTCTGTTGCAGTGGTTGAAATGGTTGTGGCCTCAGATTGGATTGCTTCAAAATTAGTTGAAGCTTGATTGAAAGTGGGAGGAACGGTTGTGAATATGAAGGAATGATCTTCTTCTTCAGTTTCTGGAGCTGGACTGATAAGCATATCATCCGTAGTAACTTGCTCCATTTCAACCGTATTAACTAAGTCCGTAGCAACTGGACTAGTTGTCATTGGGTCCGCAGCAACTGGGTCAGTAGTAACAGGGCTAGTTACCATAGGATCCGTAGTAAGTTGATCCGTAGTAACTGGGTCCGCAGTAACCATTTCAGCATCTTGATCCGCAGCATTTGTAGCCGTAGCATTTGGTGAAGTTTCATCTTCCATCTCGTCTATGGTTTCTTCGACCATTTGCTTCACTTCTTGCTGCTGCTGCTCTCCCTTAAGTGGAGTATCAATCTCCATTTGTTCACCTTCTGCCTCATCTATCACCATGTTGGCATCAAAGTGTGTCTCCCCCTCAAATACACTATCCGTCTCCATTTGTTCATCTTGATTGGAGGTGGCAGTGATGACAGTTTCTGTGCTTCCATTGTCTTCATCACCTTTGCTCTCTCCAGATAATAACACATTCAATTCTTTCTCCCCCTTGTTGTCATCTGATGGGGAGTCATCTGAAGAGGATGAGCTGGATGGTTTTGGTGAATTGTCAGCATCTTGTGTGGTGATTCTTTTGGGCAGTAGCTGGACTGATAGTAAAGCTTGTTGTGCCAGTACCTGTTGCACCAAAGATGTTAAAGAAGACAGCATCTCTTCTTGTTTTTCAACCCTCACAATTAGATTTTGGTACATACCCATCAATTCATTGTAATGACTACCACTACCCTCACCCCTTTCCTATTGGGTACCAACAGGTGGAAGATCCTCGGGAAAAGAGAAACTCTCCTGCCTAGCAGAAGCAGGTATCTCCCCCATGGTCTCTTGGCGCCAGGGACCACCTTCCCAATCTGAGAACAAGTCCTCAGCAAGGGATGGTGTTGCCGTAGTTTGGGTCTTAGTTATGTTGATACTGTCATGAGCTCTACTATAAGAAGTAGAGGCTGCAGTAGTATCAGCCCTCCCCACATGGTCTTCCCTCTCCTTAGTGACCAACTCAGTGAACAAGGGGGTATGTTCAAGGTTTTCCCCTAATGTATGTGGCAATCCTGAAGATGTTTCAGGGATTGCTTTTGCAGTAGTAGTAAGGGGGATGGTTTTAGACACAAGAGGCTGAGTAACCCTCTTGAGTCTCCTAGAAGCAGCTTTGGGGGTTTGTGAGGTGTTGAAGCAGTAGGTTTGGTCACTTTAGAAGTAGTGACAGAAGCAGTAGCAACTGGAGTAGAACTCACAGTAGCAACTGGAAGTATAGGGGCAGTAGCAACTGCCGTAGTAACCTCTGGGTTTCCACCTACAGTACTGGCTACAGATATGGCACTAGTGCTCACAGATATTGCCGTAGTACTGATGGTGGCAGCTGGGGTTGGGACAGAGGTAGAGTTGCTTGTCCTGCAGCTGTGGGGATTGTGACCACCAACATTTTTGAGAATAATGGTGTCACATGAGATGGTCCACCCTTGTTTATTTGTCTCATATTAGTAAAAACTTTTCTTGAGTGAGCGTGTGAAAGAAAAAGTTTTTCAGATCTTGGGAGATCTTTGTGAACACAATTTATACAATGTTGAAGAAATCTAGGATACATGAGAAATTTATTTGGGTTTTCAAGATTTCTTCGCATTGCATCAAAAATCATGTAAGAAAAATTAAAAGTAACCCCCGTAGCCAAGCATACCATTGCATTGGCTAATGTTGAACTTCCTTCATGCTACCCTGTTCTTTTGGGGGACATACATTGTTGCAAAGTATGCAACATGTATTTCCATTGAGGGGAAAGTTTTGCTTTTAAAAATGTGGAAATGTTTAGGTCCCCCTCATATCCCATGTTAGTAAAAGTAGTTACCAGGGTGTCATAAGGGACATGTTCTATACCTTCTTCATCTTGAAGATTCAGATGTTCTCTGAGAGAGGATTCTGTCACTTGGATTGCTTTATCCCTCACCACAGCATTGATGGCAATATCATCGTTGTCCAGAGTGGCAGACGTCCAAAAATCCCTAATGTGGGATTCATCAATCTCCGGATTGATGGTTAACGCCGTCTTGATCTTCGATTGAGCAAAGAAATCGATTATTTGATGAAAATCGGCGTTGTCGTCGGTCTTTTCCAAACAGGCCACCATGTTGTGAGTCTTGAATAGTTGCAATCGTTCCGCCATTGTTAATTCTGTGATTGATTATTGCAATGATAAACAAGAATGTAGATGGTTAGTCACAGAGATGAAGGAAATTGATTGAATTAAGTTGTAACGGTAACTTTTAATTGAAAGATTTAGGGGTTTTTACAACGGTAAGATTAAAACGGTTAATTTAACCCCCTCTTATAGCGCAAAATTGTAACAACTTGACACCCCTGATTAGACGCGGGTAATGATTTAAAAATGACGGTCCAATTAAGAATCGCCACGTGGCACTAGTAGCTGTGCCTCGCGCCTGAATTTCAAAAATTAGGTCCAATCAGGTTTTGCCACGTGTTATTGTTAAGCATTCTGTGATTGACACGTGTAAAGTGTGGTTACAAGTTGTGTTTTGACTTGTCAAATCATCATTAATTAGGGTATTCTTATCGTTTAAGAAACCTTTTATTAATAAGATAATCTGCAGTATTAACAAAGGGTCCGTAGTAAGTTGGTTAAATGGGCCGTAGTAATGGTTCATGGGCCGTATTAAATGGACTGTCCGTAGTAACTTGAGTTACTGGCAGTATTAAACCAGAGGTCCGTAGCAACTCATTACTTGTCCGTATTAACCATTCCGTCCAAAGTCATTGGCATAGGGCAGTAGTAGTTAAACCTTCTCTTGTCCTTAACACTTTGGTCGTACTAATCATACTTTGGACACACTTTGTCGTTACTATTAATGTTGCAGTAGTAACATAGTACAATACTAGAGAGTAAGGTACTTGATTTTCATCATAAGGTTACTACTGCCTTCTCGAAGGGACTTATTTTAAACATATAGATGTGCTAAGAGAAAAGTATATGAGTTATTCTTCCGTATTGATCATCCCAATGCTTGTGATTAAGAATGTGAATCTCCCAACATCAAACGCCTTTGTGAGGAGGTCAGCGAGTTGATTGTCAGTGTGTATCTTCTCCACATGGATGAGTTTCTTCTCGTTGCAATCTCTTATGAAGTGGTAGCCTATCTCTATATGTTTTGTTTTGGAGTGTTTGACTGGATTGTTGATGATGCTTATTGTGCTTTGGTTGTCAATGAAGATTGGTGTGTTCATGAAGGAGTATCCATAGTCCATCATTTGATTTTGAATCCAAAGTACTTGAGCACAACAACTAGCAGCGGCAATGTACTCACCTTCTGTGGAAGATGTTGAGACCGTTGTTTGCTTCTTGCACTACCATGACACCAGTCTTGAGCCAATGAATTGGCATCCTCCAGTCGTGGACTTCCTGTCTAGATTTTCACCACCATAGTCACTGTCAGTATAAGCAATTAAGTCTAAAGGAGAGTCTTTTGGATACCATAAGCCTAAGTTAGGCTTGCCCTTGAGGTAACGAAAGATTCTCTTGACAGCTATGAGGTGTTACATCTTGGGCCTTGTTTGGTATCTTGCACATACACAAACTCCAAACATGATGTCTGGTCTTGAAGCTGTGAGATACATGAGAGATCCTATCATGGATCTATAGTTGTGTATATCCACATCCTCCCCCTCAAGATCAGGCGTCAATTGTTTGTGTGTTTCCATCGGAGTGCTCGCCACCTTTGCATCCATAAGGCCAAATTTTGTGAGAATGTCCTTGACATACTTGCTTTGGCTTAGAAGGAGCCCATCTGGCTTTTGCTTGACTTGTAGGCCCAAGAAGAAAGTGAGTTCTCGCATTGAACTCATCTGAAACTTAGTGTGCATGAGATCCTCAAATTCTTTGCACAATGAGTCCTTAGTGGATCCAAAGATGATATCATCCACGTAGATTTGTACAAGAAGAATGTCTGAATGGGATTTCTTGTAGAACAAGGTCTTGTCAATTGTGCCGCGTTGAAAGTTGTTTTGAAGAAGATAGTCTGATAGTGTGTCATACCATGCACGTGGTGCTTGATGAAGCCCATAGAGAGCCTTGATCAGTTTGTACACCTTGTGTGGATGTTGAGGGTCTTCAAATCCAGGAGGTTGTTTTACATACACCTCTTCTTCAATGACTCCGTATAGAAAATCACTCTTGACGTCCATTTGATATACCTTGAACCCCATGAATGAAGCAAAGGCTAGGAATAAGCGTATGGCTTCAATCCTAGCTACGGGAGCAAATACCTCTTCATAGTCGATGCCTTCTTTTTGAGTGTAGCCTTGGGCAACCAGTCTTGCCTTATTTTTGACCACAATTCCACGTTCATCTTTCTTGTTTCTGAATATCCAGCGTGTACCAATCACCTTCTTTCCATATGGGACCTCAACCAGTACCCATACTCCTTGAATCTTGAATTGGAGGAGCTCTGCCTGACATGCTTCTATCCAGTGTGGATCTAGTAGAGCCTCTTGAATTTTCTTAGGCTCCATTTGAGAGAGGAAGCATGCAAAGAGACATGTGTTTATGAGAGCACTCTGAGAATCCTTTTTGGATTTGGTTTGACTTCTAGTTTCCATGGAGAAGTCAAGTGATCCAATTATTTGATCAGGTGGATGATTCTTAGCAACACGAGAAGATGGGATCTTCTCAATGCGTAGTTCAACACCCAAGTTTGTATCATTCATATCTGGCATTGCATTGCTTGGATAATTGGTAGTGAATGGAGAAGGAGTTGTTGGAGGAGTAGTAAATGAAGGAGAGGTGACTGATTTAGGAATATCAGTAGTGTATGGCTCAAGTCCTTCAGTTAAAATTTGTTCAACTCCATTCTCATCCTCTTCAATTAGTTGTGGAACACCGTTTGGACGTGTTGCATTGTCTGTAGAAGTTGGTGATGGAGGAGGTACAACTTCATCTTCCTTTGTAGAGTTGTCCTCTGAGGTGCTTGAATCAAGATTTGGACCTTCCAAAGTGATTGGAAGATTGATGTATTCTATCACATCCAAACGAGCAGTACCTGTAATAGGAGCCGTAGCAACAGGCGCCGTAGTTGAAGAAGCAGTAGGAATAGAACTTGCCGCAGTAACCTCGTCCGTATCAACTTGTTTGGGATGAAACTCAAAGTTAGAGTTTAATGATCTTGTCAAGGAATCCAAGTCAAATACCCAATCTGGTCCATGTCCCTTCTTGTTGGGTGTGTATTCATTGAAGGTGACATTTGAGCTTTCTTCAATGATCTTTGATTTGTGATTGTAGACCCGATATGCTTTGCTTTGAGATGAGTAACCAACAAATGTTCCTTCATCAGCTTTGCTTTCAAATTTTCCAAGGTAGTCTTTGGAATTTAGAACTGTGCATGGGCATCCAAAAGCACGAAGAAAGCTGATCAAGGGTTGCTTCTTGTGTAGTAGCTCATATGGTGTCTTGTTGTGTGCCTTAACTAGCAAAACCCTATTCTGGACATAGCAGGCAGTGTTAACTGCTTCTGCCCAGAAGAAGATAGGAAGGTTGGAGTCAGCCAACATGCTTCTGGCTGCCTCAATCAGTGTCCTATTACGTCTTTCAGCAACTCCGATTTGTTGAGGAGTCCTGGTAGCACTGAATTGGCGTTCTATTCCTTTCTTCTCACAGAATTCATTCATCACACTATTCCTGAATTCTGTACCATTATCACAACGAATTTTCCTGATCTTCTGGTTTAGTTGAAGTTCAATCTTAGTGATAAATGAGACGAGGAGCTGGCTTGTTTCATCTTTGGTACCAAGAAAGTATACCCATGTATATCTTGAGTAATCATCGGTGATGACCAAGCAGTATGACTTCTTTGCAATGCTCTTTACATTCGTCGGACCAAAGAGATCCATGTGTAATAAATGTAAAGGAGTGGTGTTAGAGTTGACTTCCTTTATCTTGTGGTAAGACTTGTGTTGCTTCCCCTTCAAGCAAGCTAAGCAATTGTCTTCAAGGTTGAATTGCTTGTTTGGGAGACCTCTAACCAAACTAGATTTAACTAGTTTGTTGATGTTTTTCAGGTTCATGTGGCACATCCTCCTATGCCATAGAGTTGATTCATCCAAAGTTGCTTTTGAGAGAAAGCAGGCTTTAGGTGAATTGACTTGAACCTTGGACATGTCTAGACAATAAACATTGTCCCTCCTTGGTGTTCTGAGTAGTATCATGCTTTCATCGATTACATACTGATGCGACTGATCTAGTTTTCCGAAAATTAACCTTTACTAGATTACGACACGGGCAGTGTACCCTTGTCAGTTGTAAAATAGTATTAGCAAATATCGGGTTCGAACACAGGGACTATTTATAGTTGAAAATATTGGTTTATAAAAACGCGTAACAAGTAACAAGTTGGTTTTAGTCTTAGTGAAGACTTGCTTATAATAACAGTAAAAATATTTAAGATTTCAAATATGGATAAAAGACGCTTGCTTGGACCGTTTACGAATATGTGTTATTTCTTAAATGTGAAAATATCGAAAAACTTCTAATATAAAATCCTAAGTTCCTCTCGAATACCGGATTTCTCCAATTACCTAACCATGCGACTATTCCTCTCGAATATAGTTAACACCTCAAGTAATTGTGCATAAAGTTCCAAGCCGATGTGTGAGAATTAATCTATAAGCTTCCTCTCGAATAGCTTACTAACTAATAAACCGATCTCTCTTAATTTATTAATTAGCGTTTGTGTTATTACTTACTTGTTTAAATTGTTGTTAACGATTCCTCTCGAATACCGCTAACTTATAATCAACTAAAGACCGGTCGATTAATTCGTTCTTATTTTAGTAAAAATTACGGATTCCTCTCGAATACCCGTTTTTAGTTTACCAAATAAAAGTATAAACAATTTCAACAATATAATCAAAATAACAACCCAAACGGATCCCCAATTAACCTCTACACATCAATCGATTTTCACACCCAAAATCTAACACATAAACGATCACATAATCCAAGCAAACGTACAAAGAAATTAGCTACTCATAATTGTAACAAACACAATCAAATATGTAAAAGGAATAATTCGAATTGCAATAAAATTGATAAAAGATTCAATACATAAAGCTGGAAAATAGGTTTCAATGATCTCCAAATTAACAAAGTAGTAATTGAAATAACGATTGTTCAAACTTGAAATAACGAGTATGAAAATTCCTTGCTTCCTCCTTGCTAATTGATGATTAAGAACTGATAATATGAGTGTTGTTGTTCTCCTTTTGGTCTCGAAAATCGTCTCTTGTAATATCCTCCACTAACCCCTTTGTTTTCCACATAATTAGCATTAAAGAAACAGAATTCTAACTGCCAGCAGCACGTCTTGCGCCGCAAGACATCACCTTGCGCCGCAAGACACTTAAATTCACGAGCCAGTATATTATTGAGTTGCGCCGCAAGCTGAAGGTGTTGCGGCGCAAGTTGACTTCAGTAGCTGATCTAACTTTCTTGATAACCAGTTGCGGAGCAAGTGGTTAAAATAACCAAGGCAACTTCACATTTTGCTCACCGACTTGTTTTCCTTAGCCTCTTTTAGTCCAAGTTCGCCTCCTTTAACTCCAAACATACTAAAAACCTATAAAACACACTTTACACAAAATATAAGCAATACGGGGTCTATCCATTACGTTTGGGACACAAAACATAACAAATATCGCTATGAAATACTCGTATAAATGAGCGATATCAAACCCCCCCATACTTAAGCATTTGCTTGTCCCTAAGCAAATCCGACTCAAACCTACTAACAATTTTACAAAACATACAACTTAAGAAAAATTAGGGAATCACGGGCTCAAACATTTAATTAAATTCCGGTGTTAGAAATAAAGATATGCGTGAAATTGCTAGATCGTAAAACCGACTACAAACATCTAAAGCTACTAAATTACTTAAGTGAACAAGAACCGCAATTTACTAATTTTAACTCCTAATTCTTCCCCTAGTTTAGATATGTCTAAATAATCACACCTTAGTCCTCACTCTCCAACCGTAGTTGAAGCGATCAGCCATTACAGCCGACCCCTTACGCCTTACTTTCGGGGGAACCCTTAAAATATCACTAAGCATTTTCTTCATTTGTGTACTTCTTTCTTGAGAATTATTTGGTTAGTCTTCATCTTTTTCTTCTCCTCTCACTTTTGTTCACTTCAAATATTATAGATTTTATTTTATATTTTCTTTGAAGTGAACGGTATAACGGGATTTGAGTCTTCGTTATAGTGAGGATCAATTTCTATTTTGTCGACGGGAAAGACCTATGGCCTTTTTCTTCGCCTCTAATTCTCCAAGGGCTTAAGTAATACTAGGATTCCCCAACTACCCCCAAAAGGGTGCAAGGTCTAAAAGGGCTCGGTACTAAGGATAGAGTGATTATCTAGATTTTTGATTTTTCAGGGAAACTTAAGGAACTAAAACTAGAAAACCTAAATTCTTATTTACAAGTATTTTATTAACTAAAGATGTTCCTAAGCAATTTCACGTTAATGTACCGGAATAAAGTTAAATATACAAGCCCCTATCATTTTCCCTAACTACATTTAAGCGTTTTTAAAGTTAATTTTTTTTTATTTTTATTTTTTATTTTTTTCTCTCTAAAAGACTCAAATGGGACTAAAATAACGTAATGGATATAGGGGACAAAACTAACTAATTTCCCGACTAACCCCCCATACTTAAACAACACATTGTCCCTAATGTGTTCCATCAAAATAAAAACTAACCAAGCTAAGGGAAATTAAAAATAAACTAAAAAGAATAAAATAAAGAAAGAAAGATAAAACCGTGCGAGTTTCGTAAGATGAGGCAAGATTTCTGAATCGACTCCGCACGTGCTGAACTTAATGCCAGTCTTGGTCAGATCCAAACACATAGACAAACAAGTTCATTAGCATAATAATAAAAATCCTAAGCAACGGAAAATAAAATAGTTCCAAACACGACCCGACACAACTGAAAAATAAATAGTTCAACATCAAAAGGTACAACAACAAACAAATAAGCCCCACAAGCGGCTTCTTCACGTCCTTCACTCGTCATCATTAGGTGGGGGTTGGTTCCACATGGGAGGTGGGTTGTATTCAGTCCATCCACTAGCTGCCTCGGGATGATGCACATGGTACTGGGAAGTGGTCATATATTCCCACATGGGCTGGTATCGCTCCATGTGATACTGTGTGTAATCCCCTAACTGATGAACATCCGAGCGGGTCCTATCGACCTCCGTCCTGATCTGATGAACCTCCGACCTAATGTGAAGAACATCATCATGTGTCTCGTCCACTTGGCGCCCAATCCTATACATTTCCTGCATCATGGGGTTGAAATCGAACGGGCCAAGTGGTGGCGATGTGTGATCCCCCGAAGTCGGTCCCTGTGGAATGGGACCCTCATTCTCCTCGTTATCTCCCTCCTCATCTTCAGTCTCCTCTTCTTGAATATTACCCACAAACGTCCCCTGTGGTGTCACAATCTCATACCTCAACAAATCATTCCTTGTCACCAATTTCCGAACCACCGGGGGACTACACTGTTTAAGCCCCGCTTGCGTTAGCACTCCCAAATTTTTCGCAATACGCGTAATAAAATGCCCACAAACCATGGGCCCCGCTGATTGTCTCCCGGACCCCTTCTCTTTCATATATTGTACCAAAGCCCAAGGTGCGTTCACATATTGTTCCGGGTTCTGTTTTGCGAAAAAATGCAACAGCCAAAGGTCCTCGACGTAGACATTATCTTGATGCTGGTAGCGTTGAAAGAATGAATTGGAAATAGCTTTCTGAATTAACTTCAGATACGGATCTGTGATGTTTTTCGCCTTGTTGGTAGTGGAATGAGGCCTTAACCCGGATAACGCGAACCAAATATCATCTTTAGTTTCTGGGACATCATTCCAGCTCCAATTTCCATATACCCCATATCCGCTCATCTGATAGCGGTTCTCATACTCCGCCTCAGTAAACAACCCTGCCAAAAACCCGAATTGTGAGATAGTGACTTCATGATCTTTTCCCCCTAAACGGAACTTGATTATCTTGGCATCATAAACTTCGTGACCCTTGGTGGGTACCCGATCAACCGTCAAACTGGAATAAAATTCCAAACACAATTCCCGATAACTACTCTCTTGCACACTAAACCCTTTTTTCCAAACTGTAATCTCAAAAGGTGGAGCATTCAGTTCTCGTATGAACCGTGTCAGGAGGTAAGAATCCAATTCCTCCGTGATCCCCAAGTCCCTAATCACGCCCCAATCCAAAAACTTTGCCGGCCACGGTGCTTTATCTTGAAGTGCCGCCAAATTGTTGTTTAATCGGATTTTTTCATTGGCACTACATCCTGGCCATTTGAGCCAAGGGTGTGTTTCAGATCGCATCATCATGGATGCAGGTGATGGAGTGTGGGATCGTGCTACTTGATGAGCCGTGGATGATCCCTCGGCTTCCGGGTCCTCCACTGCTAGGCGTTTACCCTACAAAATAAGACAACAACACAAACAAAACAACCAGCCAGAATCTGTTAGACTAAAATAAAACAAAACAAAAAAAATTTTTTTTTTTTTTTTTTTTTATAAACGTTCAGGTCTGAAGCTGGCTTGCGGCGCAAGACACCTGTCTTGCGGCGCAAGTGGGTGTTCTTCATGTGATTTCTGCAACGACACCCTTTAAACCCGACACAACCAAATCAAAACCTAAGAATACTAAAGATAAGCTAATTCATGATATCTCCTATCTAATTAACTAATTAAACTCTAAAGAAACCTAATCTCCAATTTCCCCCAATTCAATTTCAAGTTAATAAACCCTAATTGAACTAAATTAAGAAAGTAAGAGAAAGAATAACACATACCGATCTGCCCATTTCGTTACGTGATTGATTTTGAGAAAAGATTAGACTAGAAGTCGAGTTTCAATTGAAGTGTGTGTTTTCTTCTGTTGGTTTTGCGCCGCTAGATAGGAGATATGTTTTTCGCTGCTAAGGGTTTTAAAACAAAAGAAATGTTTAATTTTTTTTTTTTTTTTTTTTTTTTTTTCCGCTGCTGAACCACTTGCGGCGCAAGATGTTTTACAACAATTTTCTTTCCGCTACTGAAGTTGACTTGCGGCGCAAGACACATGTCTTGCGGCGCAAGTCGAGTGTTACATCAATTTTTATTTTTTTTTTTTTTTTTCGTTTTGACTCCTAAATCACTTAAACACCTGAACTAATCTTAAACTAATTAACTTCTAAGTTACTTAAGACAAATAAAACGGTAAGAAAGATCGAAATAAAAGAAAAGAAAATAAAATTGATACAACAAACCGGGGTTTAATCCGTAGGTGCTCGTTTTTTCCTCGAGTCACTAGCTTGACTCCTCGTTGTGCCGAGAACTAGAACGGGTGGAACCCATCCTCCATATGCATTCCGTTCTCTTCATCCTCCTCATTGTAAACTTTTACCCTTTGTCCGTTCACTATAAACGTCTCCCCATCATCTCTCATAAGTTCCAAATATCCCGTTGAGAAAACCCGTTTCACCACATACGGTCCCGTCCATTTGGATTTTAACTTGGGGGCTTTGAACTTATACTTTGATTGGAACAAAAGGACTTTGTCTCCTTCTTTGAATTCCTTCCTCCGGATTTTTAGATCATGCATCGCCTTTGTCCTCGCCTTGTATAAACTCGAGTTTTCGTACGCATTCCACCTCAGTTCATCTAATTCGTGCAATTGTAGGAATCTTGTCTCCCCGCTTTCCAATAAATCCGTGCTACATTCTTTTAACGCCCAATACGCTTTGTGCTCAATCTGCATGGGTAAATGACAATTTTTACCATAAAGTAAGCGAAAAGGGGTTGTACCGATTGGTGTTTTGAAAGCAGTCCGGAACGCCCAAAATGCATCTTCCAATTTCTTAGACCAAAGAACGGGATTATTATGCACCGTCTTCTCTAGGATTCTCTTGATAGCTCGGTTTGTCTTCTCGACTTGCCCACTAGTTTGGGGATGATAAGAAGTCGAAAATCGATGTTGCACTCCATATCGCGTAAGCAACTTCTCCATACTAGCATTTGCGAAATGAGTTCCTCGGTCGCTAATCAATGTTTCGGCATCCCAAACCTGCAAAATAGACTTTTCAAAAAGTCAATAACAACTGCGGAATTGTTAGTGGGTAGTGCTTTAGCTTCGACCCATTTGGACACATAGTCCACCGCCACCAAAATATACATATTCCTATTCGACGGTTTGAATGGTCCCATGAAATCTATTCCCCATATGTCGAACACTTCACACACTTGAATGTCGTGTTGCGGCATTTCATCCCTCCTTGTTATGGTTCCTTGCCGTTGACACGAATCACATGTGCGTACCAAGGTTTGTGCCTCTTTGAAAATCGTTGGCCAATAGAAACCCGCGTCGAAAACCTTCTTCCCCGTAACCGACGGACCATAATGTCCTCCCGTTGGTCCGTGATGGAAATCATCCAAAATTTTCCTCGTCTCGCTTCCGTGCACACATCTTCTAATCATTCCATCCGCACACATTCGGAATAAGTAAGGTTTTTCCCAAAAGTAATATTTGACATCCGAAAACAACTTCCTTCTTTGTTGATAGCTCAAGTCCCGATTAATAATTCCCCCTACCAAGTAATTTGCTATATCCGCAAACCATGGCACATTTTCGCTACTAACTTGCCCAACAAAAGCCAATTGTTCTCCCGGAAACTGATCTCGTATTTCTCCTTCTCCTAACTCACCGAGGTCCGGGTTTTCTAAACGACTTAAGTGATCCGCCGCCACATTTTCTCTCCCCCTTTTATCTTGTATCTCAACATCGAACTCTTGTAACAAAAGAATCCACCGAATTAGTCTCGGTTTCGCATCTAACTTAGAAAACAGAAACTTCAAAGCCGAGTGGTCCGTAAATACCACCGTTTTACTCAATACCAAGTAAGACCGAAACTTGTCAAATGCGAACACAACGGCTAGTAATTCCTTTTCGGTAGTGGTATAGTTTTGCTGAGCTTCGTTTAATGTCTTGCTTGCAAAATAAATCGGCCTAAAATGTTTCTCAATCCTTTGACCCAAAACAGCCCCCACCGCGAAGTTACTAGCATCACACATCAACTCGAAAGGTAGATCCCAATTTGGCGATACTAAAATCGGAGTATTCGTTAATCTTTCCTTCAATAATTCAAACGCCTCTACACACTCCTTAGAAAACTCAAACTTCGTGTCCTTCTCTAGCAATTTAGTCATGGGTCTAGTGATTTTTGAAAAGTCTTTAATGAATCTCCTATAAAAACCCGCATGCCACAAACAGCTCCTAACCGCCTTCTCATTTGTTGGTGGTGGAAACTTCGATATCACCTCTATCTTAGCTCTATCAACCTCAATCCCGGCTTTCGATATCTTATGCCCCAAAACAATTCCCTCTTTTACCATAAAATGGCCCTTTTCCCAATTCAACACCAAGTTAGTTTCTTCACATCGTGCAAGCATACGATCCAAATTCTTTAAACACCCATCAAACGAACTCCCATAAACCGAGAAATCGTCCATAAACACCTCCATGGAATTCTCGACCATGTCCTGAAATATCGCCATCAAGCACCTCTGAAATGTACCCGGTGCATTACAAAGTCCGAATGGCATCCTCCTATATGCAAAAGTCCCAAATGGACAAGTGAAGGTCGTCTTTTCTTGGTCCTCGGGGTCTATTGGGATTTGAAAGTAACCCGAAAAACCGTCTAGAAAACAGTAGAATTCATTTTCCGCCAACCTCTCTATCATTTGATCCATAAACGGTAATGGAAAATGATCCTTTCGTGTTGCCTCATTTAACCTCCTATAATCGATGCAAACCCTCCAGCCCGTCACTGTTCTAGTTGGAACCAATTCATTTTTCTCGTTTAATACAACCGTCATCCCCCCTTTCTTGGGCACACAATGGACCGGACTAACCCAAGGGCTATCCGCTATCGGGTAAAGGATTCCTGCATCCAAAAGCTTAACAATCTCCTTTTTGACCACATCTTGCATATTCGGGTTAAGCCTCCGTTGTCGTTGGACAACGGGTTTTACATTATCCAAAAAGTTGATTTTGTGTTTACAAAAATCTGAACTTATACCCGGAATGTCAGAAATGCGCCAAGCGAAAGCTTTTTTATGGCTTTTAAGGATTGTTAGTAATTTAACTTTCTCGTCTTCCAATAGTGAAGACGAGATAATAACAGGGAGACTAGAATTACCCTCTAGAAACGCGTATTCAAGGTGATGTGGTAGTTGTTTGAGCTCCAAATCCTTGGGAGGATCTTCTAATGATGTTTTAATCCTCATGTCATTTTCCACTACCAGTTCCTTCGCTTCGCTTGCTTCTTCCTCTTCATCTTCCTTCTCAATCGCATTCATTATTTCCATCTCCTCCTCGTCCTCTAATATCCCTTCCCAATCAAGATCATAATCTGCATCGTCTATGACATCAATTCTAAAACAAGATTCATCAGTAGAGTAAGAATGTTTCATAGCTTGTTTCAAAGAAAATGTAGCCCGTTCATTACCCAAACCCAATGAAATTTCCGTGTCCCTCACACGGATTATGGCATCCGCGGTGTTCAAAAATGGTCTTCCTTAGATGAGAGGAACTTTTTCATCCTCTTCCATCTCAAGAATAACAAAATCCACCGGGTATACAAAATCTCCAACCCGTATGAGCATATTTTCCGCAACACCCAATGGGTATTGATAAGATCGATCGGCCAATCTTATGCTCATACGTGTTGGTGTTAAAGCATTTGAAGAAAGTTTAGTATAAACAGAATTTGGCATTAAATTAATGCTTGCCCCAAGATCCGCTAATGCACTACAAGTATAATCATTATTAAAAGTGCATGTAAGTAAGAAACTTCCTGGGGCTTCAAGTTTCGGTGGAATTGACTTCTTCACTATAGCCGAGCATTCGGCATTAAGAAATGCCGTTATCTTTTCCATATGCTCTCCTTTTCCGCTTGCCAACTCCTTCATGAACTTAGCGTAATTGGGCATACCTGCAATAAGATCAACTAAAGGAACATTAATCTTAACGGTTTTCATCAATTCAATAAATTTACCGTATTGTTCTCTTTTTTTCTCTTTTCTTAGCCTTTGAGGATATGGGATCCTCGGCTTGTATGCCCCCTTTGTTTCAATTTTCTCCTCTTGTTCTTTGGTTTGATCTATAGGTTCTCTTCCAGGTCGAGTTTCCATCTCTAACTCCTCTTCTTCGTCAGAATCACTGTCAACGGGTTCCCGGTTCTGTCTCTGGTCAGGTTGCGGCGCAAGTGTAGTATGTTGCGGCGCAAGAGGTTGTTCGTCAACAATTGGATCAGCTACTGAAGTTGAGTTGCGGCGCAAGTGTAGTGTGTTGCGGCGCAAGTCGCCAGTTTCAGCTGATTTTTGCGTTTTTTCCTTGTTCAGCTCGGTTTCTCGATTCCCCCCATACTTAGGTCCAGACCTAGTCTCAACAACGTTTACATGCTCATCACGATTATTTGGTGGTACATACTTCGACCCTTGATTCGATGATCCTCCGGTATTGTTTTGGTTTTGCCTCGGGTTTGGTTGGGTTGAACTTGGCATTTGACCCGTTGGTCGTTTTGAGAATTGTTCACTTAGCCTTTCAAATTTTCGCTCCAAGTCTTGCATGTTAGCTTGGGTGTTCCGTTGGCTTTGCTCCCATTTTGCGGTGAATCCCTTCATTGAGTTAGCCATTAAGTCGTTAGTAGCCTTTTGGGAATAGACAAACTCCTTCATCATTTCCTCAAAATTCGGCTCGTTACTATCCTCCTTTTGTTTCGATTGGTTGGGTTGGAAACGCGCCTCATTTCTATTCCCCCGATTCTGATTTCCATACCCACTATTTCCCCGGTTTTGATACCCGTAGTTGGCATAGTTTGCTTCCTCAGTTTTCGGCTCACAATCATCCGTGTAGTGAGGTCCCCCACATTTCCCGCAACCATTCTTCACTAAGTGGACATCTTTTTCCAAACGACCAATTCGGTTTTTCATTTCATCACCCAAGGCTTTGATCTCGTTCACCAATTCCTTGTTGCCACTACTACTACCTCCTTCTTCAACTTGGTTCACCGTTCCTCTAACTCTCCTATTCCTAGTAACTCGATCCCTAGCAATATGAGCTTGGACTTGATCCTCCATCATTCGGTGAGCCTCGTTTGGTGACTTGTATAAGAAACTTCCACCACCCGCTAAATCCAAGTCGTGTTGAGAACGACTATCCAAACTATAATAGAAGATATCAATAACCTCATCCCGATCCAAGTCATGCCCATGGCAATTCCTCAACAACTCTTTAAGCCTAATCCAAGCATCCGTGATAGTCTCGTTATCCCATTGTTGAAAAGAACGGATTTGGTTCAATAGCTTCCTACGCAAAATGGGAGGGAAAAATCTCGTCACAAAAAGCTCCCTCATTGCCTCCCAACTTGCAATTGTACCCGGCTCTAACTCATTAAACCAAGGTTTTGCCTCTCCCGTGAGAGACGATGGGAACAAGCTCAACATAACACTTTCCTCTTGACCCGCTCCATATCGGAACATTCTGCATGTCTCTATGTAACTTGCCACATGCTTGTGCGGGTCGGACTTAAAGTGCCCGTCAAATGTACTATCATGAATCATCTTTAAGTGGTGACCTTTAACGGAAAAGTCAACCCCCAAGTCCGGTGCTACAATGGCCGACCCATTCGTTTGTGGTACAATTCGGTTCCTATTGATCATCGGTATGTCAAAAGGATTGGGTGGGTTGTTTTCCACTATAGGTCTACCATTATCTCCGCCTCCTTCCATCTCTTCTTCAAAAACTAGTTCAACTTCCTCCTCGGAAGATTCGCTTTCACTATAAACTACCGACGCGACTGCTCCTAAACCCCGTTTCCTTAAAAGTTTTTCCGGATCCGACAGAGGACTTTGCACTTGTTTCCCTTGGGATCTCGTGTACATCCACAATCAATAATCCTGAAAATCACAACAAAAACAAAAATACCCGTGAAAAATATTCAAACAAGTAATTAAACAATAAACTAAAAACTTCAACTAAATCAAGTCCCCGGCAGCGGCGCCAAAAACTTGATGCGACTGATCTAGTTTTCCGAAAATTAACCTTTACTAGATTACGACACGGGCAGTGTACGCTTGTCAGTTGTAAAATAGTATTAGCAAATATCGGGTTCGAACACAGGGACTATTTATAGTTGAAAATATTAGTTTATAAAAACGCGTAACAAGTAACAAGTTGGTTTTAGTCTTAGTGAAGACTTGCTTATAATAACAGTAAAAATATTTAAGATTTCAAATATGGATAAAAGACGCTTGCTTGGACCGTTTACGAATATGTGTTATTTCTTAAATGTGAAAATATCGAAAAACTTCTAATATAAAATCCTAAGTTCCTCTCGAATACCGGATTTCTCCAATTACCTAACCATGCGACTATTCCTCTCGAATATAGTTAACACCTCAAGTAATTGTGCATAAAGTTCCAAGCCGATGTGTGAGAATTAATCTATAAGCTTCCTCTCGAATAGCTTACTAACTAATAAACCGATCTCTCTTAATTTATTAATTAGCGTTTGTGTTATTACTTACTTGTTTAAATTGTTGTTAACGATTCGTCTCGAATACCGCTAACTTATAATCAACTAAAGACCGGTCGATTAATTCGTTCTTATTTTAGTAAAAATTACGGATTCCTCTCGAATACCGGTTTTTAGTTTACCAAATAAAAGTATAAACAATTTCAACAATATAATCAAAATAACAACCCAAACGGATCCCCAATTAACCTCTACACATCAATCGATTTTCACACCCAAAATCTAACACATAAACGATCACATAATCCAAGCAAACGTACAAAGAAATTAGCTACTCATAATTGTAACAAACACAATCAAATATGTAAAAGGCATAATTCGAATTGCAATAAAATTGATAAAAGATTCAATACCAAAAGCTGGAAAATAGGTTTCAATGATCTCCAAATTAACAAAGTAGTAATTGAAATAACGATTGTTCAAACTTGAAATAACGAGTATGAAAATTCCTTGCTTCCTCCTTGCTAATTGATGATTAAGAACTGATAATATGAGTGTTGTTGTTCTCCTTTTGGTCTCCAAAATCGTCTCTTGTAATATCCTCCACTAACCCCTTTGTTTTCCACATAATTAGCATTAAAGAAACAGAATTCTAACTGCCAGCAGCACGTCTTGCGCCGCAAGACATCACCTTGCGCCGCAAGACACTTAAATTCACGAGCCAGTATATTATTGAGTTGCGCCGCAAGCTGAAGGTGTTGCGGCGCAAGTTGACTTCAGTAGCTGATCTAACTTTCTTGATAACCAGTTGCGGAGCAAGTGGTTAAAATAACCAAGGCAACTTCACATTTTGCTCACCGACTTGTTTTCCTTAGCCTCTTTTAGTCCAAGTTCGCCTCCTTTAACTCTTAACATACTAAAAACCTATAAAACACACTTTACACAAAATATAAGCAATACGGGGTCTATCCATTACGTTTGGGACACAAAACATAACAAATATCGCTATGAAATACTCGTATAAATGAGCGATATCACATACCCAGGCTTCATTATAATGCATTATGTAGCAGTGAAGATCGGTGTGTGTTTCTCATCACAAACTTGAGAGACACTCAACAAGTTATATTGAAGCTGTTGCACATAGTACACATCCTTGAAGTGTAGTGTACCATTGCTGATTGTTCCCTTTCCAGTAATTTTTCCTCCCTTTGGATTTCCTCCAAAAGCAACATATCCTCCGTTGAACTTTTCAAAGTCCTGAAGGCATGACATGTTGCCCGGCATGTGCCTGGAGCAGCCACTATCTACATGCCAACTGTCCTCATTCTCTTTTGTTGGCTGAACCTGCACATCAACGTTAGGGATTAGTTTCTTGTGGGAACCCAAGCCAAAGTTGACTTGGGTTTGCCCATCTCATCAAAGTAACTCACCTTCCTTTGTACAAGTTTCGAAAAATCAGTGGGAATAGGTGGTTGGGTTACTTGGACTTTTGGTTGCCACACTTTCTTGAAAGATTTTTCTTTTTGAACAATATTGGTGTTGACCACTTTTGATTTAACAATTTGAATAGGTACTGGTTTGACAAGTAGTTGTTTATTGTTGTTAATAGGAGCCTTAGTGACAAGGTTACGTTTGGCAGTATTAACATGAGCAGGGTTCATACGGTTAGTTTTCACAGTATTAATATGGGCAGTATTAACACTCTTACTTTTGTCCGTATTAACTCTAGCCGTAGAAACAACAGTTTGTCTAGCAGTACTAACTCTATTCTTCTTGTTGGAAATTATGTTTCTTTTGGTAACACTTTGATTTTCTGAAGGGACTTGTTTAACAAAGTTGTTATTAGAGACAGCCCTTCCCTTGTATCCCAACCCATGACGTGGTTTTTGAGTCACTTGCACTTGATTTTGTGGATTATGATAACAGATTTTTGCATAGTGATTTATTTTACCACAAATAAAACATCCCTTCCTAGTATTATTTACAACTTGACCCTTTTGGGTTTTGACCTGGTTCATGTTTCTTTGATTTCCTCGTTTGCCAATGTTTTTCCAAGTCTTGTTGTTTTCCTTAGGTGTTTGCTTATTTTTGCTTTCTGAGGGTGTTTTTGCAGTCTTAATGGGGTTAGTGGATGGCAGAGACACTAAACTTTGTGAGGAAGGTAAAGTTATTCCTTCTATTGTGAGTAGATGATTTTCCAATGGAATGTCCTTGTTCTTCACAATATGGACTTTACTTTCTTCAACTAAGTCCTCTATTAGAACTTCATCATAGTTGATTGGATCAACATTGAATGATTCCTTTGGAGGTTTCTGAGAGATGGGGATTCTAGGCTCATCTAAAGATGGTGGGATGTAGTTTTGGTTAAATGGAGGGGCAACTTCTTTGTATCCTAGTCCAGCTTTAACCTTACCATGAATTTTTTTTTGGCAAAGGTCGTTTACAGATTTAGAAGCAAATTCTAACTTCCCTACATCTAACTCAATTTTAGTGTGTTCTTGTTCTAAAAGTTTAACCTTATCCCTAGCCACCTTGAGTTTAAGAAGTAAGTCCTCTTGTTGCCATTCAAGTAGATTGATCTTTTCTTGATAGCTTTGTTCATTTACTTTGTGGGACTTAATCTGGTTTTCTAAATTATCAATTACTCTATGAGCTAACCTTCTTTGTTCTTCTAAGTTTTTAATGGAGTCACTCATTAATTGATTATGATCTTTGTACTTAATGATTATATTTTTACATTCAGGAGTACAAAGTTTGGAATTTACCTCGGCCATAAGAGATGAGGAATCTGGAGTTGGTGAGTCAATAGCCATGAGAGCATCCTCGTGTGGTGCTCCTTGATCATCATCAGTCTAGTCATATCCCAGTATGTTGTTGCTGAGTTCAGGAATTCCAATGTCAGTATAAGCAAGCTCCGGAGAAAAGAGATCATCCGTAGCAACTAACTCTCCTAGAATGTCCGTATCATCTGTTACTACGGCTATGCATGCATGGTGAACAGTAGCCGCAGTAGTTTCTACGTGATTTTGTTCCTCAGAGATTAGTGCTCTATTCTGACTTGTTTCTTCAGCCAAGTCACTCCAATCGAATCCAAAGATGTCCTCTGACATGAGTGCACTCTGATTTGTCTCTTGAGTGGTTCGAGGATTGTTGGTTCTGGATTTGTTTGGACAGTCTCTAGCGAAGTGACCTAGTTCACTGCATTCATAGCACTTCACTTTGCTTTTGTCGAAGGTAATTCGTTCGTTGTTTCGAGGATTAAATCGCCTTCCTGTCCTATTCAAGAATCTTCTTGCGCGTAGTGCCAACATATCAGATTGCCACTTGAGATCGATTTCATCACAATCATCCTGATGCATCTGTTTGACCTCTTCACCTGTGAGATTTGAACACTTACAAATAAATGCTTCGAATGAAATCTCTTTGCTGATTTCATGTTTTGGTCCTCCAGATGTTGTGGCAAGTGCAGTATTACCATTGGTAATACTGGGGTTGTTATGGACAACCTTTTCTGCTTCGACCTCTGCTTCGAATACTCTTAGATCGTTGTAAAGATCATCAAGTTCAAGGGCTTCTAGGGTGTCTCCTTGTCTATAGGAAACTGTGTATATAATCCATTCCTTCCCTAGAGCTCGGATGAACTTTCTGTTTAGATCATCTTTGTCATACTTGATTCCAGCACTTATCATCTCTCCAGTGAGCTTTTTGTAACGATCAAAAGTCTGAGTCATTCGTTCGCCGGGCAGTGAGTTGAAGTTTTCATACTCCTGTTTGAAAAGAGCTTTCTTGTTCTTTTTGGTATTCTTAGTTCCGCTGAATCTCTTCTCCAAAGCTTCCCATAGCGATTTGGCATCTTCATATTCTTCGAATTGCGATTGATATTCGTTGGGGATTGCAATTAAGAGAATACTAAGGGCCTTGATCTCAGTTTGTTTTTCCCTTCGTTCAAGATCACTCACCAGTGTTCGAGCAGCCATTCCTGGTTCTCCATCAGCTCCGTGGGCGGTAGGACGTTTGTTACCATTGATGATTACATCCCATACTGTGTAGTCACACAGTAGGATGTTTTGCTTGATTCGTAGCTTCCATAAGTCGAATTCGTTGCTGTTGAGAATGGGAACTTTTCCAATTGCAACTTCAGTCATGATGGTTGTAATGATTCTTGCTTGTGAGGATTATGAACTCGTTGATCAATGGATTTAAAGCACCTCCTGTGCTCTGATACCACTTGTCAGGATCGTATTAGTCTAGATAAACTAATAGGTTTGCTAACGTTTAAGATCGTGATCTATTGAAGAAGTTCAGCAGCGGATGAACACTTCAATATTACGAGTTATCGAACAACTAATAAGAATAATGAATAAACAATATTATTGTCGAATGGTAAGCCTCAATTGAATTAATCGTTAAGAGAATTAATTACAACGTGTTCTTTTTATCTTGCAAGGACCTATATTTATAGACCTTGAGGCTCGTTCTAGATAAACTAGAAATCTACATCTATCCTTATCTAAATAAATCATTATCTAGTTTAAGGAAACTATATCTAATTAACAAAAGGAAATCTAATCTAATTATAACTCTATCTAATTAGATTTGATACTTGCAAGATAAGTTTGTCTTCCGTGTCTTGACTTCTTCCTTATCTTGACTTTTACTTTGACTTTGCCTTTGCCCGTAGTAACTTGAGTTGCCGTAGTAACATGTTGAACTTCCGTAGTAACTTGTCTTCCGTAGTAACTCTCAATGTCTTCTGTATAAATCACTTGAGTTACTATTCTTGTTTGTTAAGTGAATTGTTCTTGGTTAAACTATTTTAGTTAAGTTATAACCCAACAGTATTTTTTGTTTGATTGAGTTTTTTATGGATGAAATGGCTTCTAATATCCTTCTTCAGACATTCTTCACGTCATTTTGATCTACGGGATTATGAAACATGAATATCACACACCTAAACCGTGATTCTAACTCGTACCGGAAGAAATTTAGGTTTTATAAGGAAATTAGGGTATTAATGGGTACAACGTGGTTTGGATTGTTCATTTCGGTTATTATAAAGTTTATTAGGGTAGTGTGGGAGTTTGGACTAGAAATTGTAATGTATGGAAAGGTTTTTAGAAAATTAGGGTTTAAAAGTACCTATGGGTTTTTAGAATTAGGGTTTTGATTTTAAAAGGGTATTTTTTGTTTGATTGAGTTTTTTATGGATGAAATGGCTTCTAATATCCTTCTTCAGACATTCTTCACGTCATTTTGATCTACGGGATTATGAAAAATGAATATCACCCACCTAAACCGTGAATCTAACTCGTACCGGATGAAATATAGTTTTTATAAGGAAATGAGGGTTTTAATGGGTATAATGTGGTTTGGATTGTTTATTTCGGTTATTATAAAATTTATTAAGGTAGTGTGGGAGTATGGACTAGAAATTGTAATGTATGGAAAGGTTTTTAGAAAATTAGGGTTTAAAAGTACCTATGGGTTTTTAGAATTAGGGTTTTGATTTTAAAAGGGTACTTTTTGTTTGATTGAGTTTTTTATAGATGAAATGGCTTCTAATATCCTTCTTCAGACATTATTCACGTCATTTTGACCTACGGGATTATGAAACATGAATATCACCCACCTAAACAGTGATTCTAACTCGTACCTGAAGAAATCTAGGTTTTATAAGGTAATTAGGGTATTAATGGGTACAACGTGGTTTGGATAGTTGATTTCGGTTATTATAAATTTTATTAGGGTAGTGTGGGAGTTTGGACTAGAAATTGTAATGTATGGAAAGGTTTTTAGAAAATTAGGGTTAAAAAGTACCTATGGGTTTATAGAATTAGGGTTTTGATTTTAAAAGGGTATTTTTTGTTTGATTGAGTTTTTTATGGATGAAATGGCTTCTAATATCCTTCTTCAGACATTCTTCACGTCATTTTGAACTACGTGATTATGAAACATGAATATCACACACCTAAACCGTGATTCTAACTCGTACCGGAAGAAATTTAGGTTTTATAAGGAAATTAGGGTATTAATGGGTACAACGTGGTTTGGATTGTTGATTTCGGTTATTATAAAGTTTATTAGGGTAGTGTGGGAGTTTGGACTAGAAATTGTAATGTATGGAAAGGTTTTTAGAAAATTAGGGTTTAAAAGTACCTATGGGTTTTTAGAATTAGGGTTTTAATTTTTTAAAAGGGTATTTTTTGTTTGATTGAGTTTTTTATGGATGAAATGGCTTCTAATATCCTTCTTCAGACATTCTTCACCTCATTTTGATCTACGGGATTATGAAACATGAGTATCACCCACCTAAACCGTGATTCTAACTCGTACCGGAAGAAATATAGGTTTTATAAGGAAAATAGGGTTTTAATGGGTATAACGTAGTTTGGATTGTTGATTTCGGTTATTATAAAGTTTATTAGGGTAGTGTGGGAGTTTGGACTAGAAATTGTAATGTATGGAAAGGTTTTTAGAAAATTAGGGTTTAAAAGTACCTATGAGTTTTTAGAATTAGGGTTTTGATTTTAAAAGGGTATTTTTTGTTTGATTGAGTTTTTTATGGATGAAATGGCTTCTAATATCCTTCTTCAGACATTCTTCACGTCATTTTGATCTACGGGATTATGAAACATGAATA